>JAGTTH010000803.1:0-115089 GCA_022606485.1 Agraylea sexmaculata
AGTCATTTAAGATTAACGATCACGGGCCAGATCTTCAGGGCTTGGCAAAGCAAACAAACAGTGCAAAACAGGAAATGGGCTAATTGAAAATTAATTGGCGAGGCGAGTAAAGCCTGCGGCGCCATGTTGGAGTCGTGCGTGCTTTTAAGTGCGTATATCATATGAAGCCTGGACTCTTTGACATGTGAGAAGGTTTTATTATACCAAACATTCAATAATATTACATTTATATAATAGACAGTATTGATGTAGCGACTACAGGATCAAGTCAGCCCATTGAATGTAATATAGAAAGTAGCCAATGCGTCCCGCTGAGAAATGTTAAATATCAAGACGCAAGGCAGAATACAATTATCAATTTAATTTTTGCGACTTCTTTTATTTTATAACCAGCAGCTATAATATATAAGCTATAGCTTGGATATAATAATTAAGACCATATTTAAATAATTCATAAAATCATTTTAAAATTAGTGAAGCGAAATTATTGCGAAAAAATGAATTAACCTTGATATAACAATCATCTCAGGCAGGACTCGAACCTACCTCTCCTGGTATAGCCATACTTAACCTCTATGCTACTCATAAGTATATATATTATATTTTTTGAATTTATAATTTTGATTGTATATAACCAGAGTATTTATTATCTTACATGATAATATTATTAAGTGTTTAATATCATTTAGTATTTTGTATTTTTGTCAAAAATGGGTTCTTGTAAATTTTTCCCATATATTATAATGATTAATAAAATACATTTTTAAAATTAATTATCCTCATGTTAAAACAAGCAAAAAGACCATGTCTGTAGGCTTAGTTTCACTCTTATTATGTATTGTATTATAGCATTTATTGTATATTATATTTAATAAAGAAATTGTAAAACTAAAGTATTTTTTTATTGAAAATTTACATGAATTCAAATTCAATTTTACTATAAATTTTGATAAAAGTAAATAAATTGTTAACCAACTTATTCAATGATCGAGCTTATGTTAAATCTACAGAATGTGCGATAAAATTTATGCTTGTTGAAATTTTAAAAAAATCTAAGAAAAATGAGATAGCCTACTCTGCATTTTTATTCACCACGACCATTCTAGATAATAAAGTTTACCATTTCAGAATTATCTATTTTTGCTAGATATACATTTGTACGTTTCATTACTCAGAATACACTTGAAATAGACATTGTGTATTCGAGTTCAGAAAGATTCCATCAAAATACGTGATTTATTTATCGTTTTATGGTAGCAGTAATATTATTATTTTGAGCAAGAGGAGTGGATTTAGAAGAGTTTGTATGAAAGGGTTGTGTTAGAAGACGTGAGTAAAAATTTCCCAAGGGATACCTCGTCGATCTCTTCATGTCTCACAATTGTTAGGCGGCGAAGTTTGCTGTCCTCCCCAAAGTCCTTCCTCCTGTCCAATTTTATTTGAACTATCCCTTCCATATCCGATTTCATCTTTTATTTTGCACATAAAATCAATTTATATCGCCCTTATGTCGTGTTCGTCGTCCGTCGAACATTCTGACTCTTGTAATACTTTACCAAGCGATATAATATCCCCGGAGATGATATGACGTCACAAAGGATATTTAGAAGCTTGACACATATTGAAAAATTACAATTTATATTGGACGACTCCACGTAGGATGTAAATGTATTGACACTATTTGAAAAAGTAATAAAAATTTTCTTGATTTTTAAGGTGAAATATTAATAAATAACATTTACCAAGTAGATACCATCACTTAATTAAAATTTGTTTTTGAAAGTTTGTAAGCATATTTTTTATTACTTTAGTTTTTGTTACTTTTTACATAGTACATAAGTTGTATTTTGATATTTAATGTAATTTTTTTTAAATAACAATTACTAGCGTAATTCTGTATCAATGATTAGGGACGCATTGCAATTTCTAAAGAATTTCTTAAAGTTTTTATTTTAATTAAATTAATATTAACACGTTTAAAATCTCTCCTGATTATTTATTAGGTACTTTAAATAACAAATGAATATAAGTTTCACATTAAGGTTCTTTGATTAATTCAAATTATCATAAGAAGAGTCAAAGTAAGACGCGTCCTTTGTTTTTAATCAAAATCATTTAAAATAATAATATTTCATAAAATATGCTAATTATACATGTTATCTTATTAATTGTGTATCCAAATTTAAACTTTACGTTATTATATTATATTTCACGTATTTAGTGAAGAAACACACTGAATAAGTATAGTCGAATTGCAGTAAGTTAGTAAGTATTTTCAGTACGGTTCACGATCGCATTTTTTTAAAGAAACATGACAAAATATTATCTGATAAGGCCTTTGAGAGGTATTGAATTAGTTAATAATATTTAAGATTTTCATTTAATTGTTCAAAAAAAATCGATCAAACTTCAATCAATATGTTTGTAGTTTAATAATATTTTCTTTTACGTTTACGTTGCAGAATGCTCACATAATCTACAAAGACATTATTTACACGTAGTCAGAGTAATGAGTACTTAGGTTAGATCACACAGTTCTATTCTGCTTCAAGTCAGAATATCGTAGCCGAAGTTAAAGAACAAAACATCTGTTACGGACATATTTTTAATTTTGGCTTTTGCTCGAGGGCTTGTGCTCTTCACCAAGCAACGGCCAAAACACAACGTCTCAAAGTTTTTTCATTAAAAGTGCGTCTACCAATCTCAAATTTTTACCCATATTATTCTCCTACATACATATGTTGCTTTCATATTTTAATATAAGGTTAAAAAAATAGCATTTACCATATAGTACATTTTAAGCTCCTTGCCAAATTTCTGTAGGCAGAAATCACACATTACAATTTTATTATTGGTAATTTATTATATGCATTGTTTGGTAATACAATACATCTTAAGAGTTAAACTTAGGTTTACAGTATAAATATATTTTTTTTACCTAATTTAATCAGGGTTTTGAATTCAGATATGAGTAACAATATAAGATAACATACACAAAATATGCGGTAAAAACAAAAAAAAAACCTGAAAAATAATTGCGCTTCGTAACGAAAGTTGAAAATATATTTTTTTTAATAACTAGTATTTTTTATTTAAGTATACAATTTATTTATTAAATATAATTTGCATACAATGTTTTGATACATTATGATTAGATGTTACAATATTAAGTTAATAGACTAAGTCTTTTAATTATTTTAATACGGAGTACAATCAATTGGTAATTAAGTCATAACATAATTTATGAGAAAAAATACAAAAACACTTGTAGAACAACTAAAGCATATTTAATACATAATAAATAATAATAAAAAAATAAAATTAGAAATATTAAAGATGTACTTTTATTATTACAATTTCTTTATTAACATAAGTTTTTACATTGATTGATAGAACAATACATCTTTGGAAATAGACTTAGGTGTACAGAGTGTTTACATCTTTTTACCTATAACTAACATGAGAATGTTTTATTTAAATTTGACATGAGTAATAGTATTTAATTATAGAAAGAATGGGAAAAAAAAAATAAAACCCATTTACAAATTTGAAGGTTAATAAATAATAACAACGATAAAAGCAATATTAACAAAACAGTTACAAAATATATAATGCTTAAAAACTAAATAACAATTTGTTTGGGTAAAACCAAATTTGAGTTGAGTGGATTATTGGAAATTTGGTGAATAAAACAAAAATATTGTGAAACACGAATATAGTAAAATCATTAATGACTGTGGAAATACATAAATTTTAAACGAATTTTAATGAAATGTTCCTTAAACATTTCAGTGGTAATTTAAAGTTTCGCTTATTTGAAACATATTTGATCTTGTTAAAATTTTGTATTAAGTAAGTGGTGAAGTTAACCATTTTGTTATAGTGTTTTTTTTTATACGTAGGCACGTTTCTTTTATAAATTCTTTATATTTTTACAAATTATATAGATGTTTTATTATTTATAAATTCACACACATGTACGCATCTAATATTAACTCATAGCTGTTTTGTGTTGTTTTTAGTATAAATTGTATTTATTTTATAAATTGATATTTATAGAAGGCATGGAGTTTGTGGTGTGTTGTTTCAGGAAATATAGTATCCTTAATCATATTTCCCGAAAGAAGTGTATCTCGGATGGGGGCATATCTTATAAAAATTCATGGGATGTCTTCTTCGAGCTCAGGCTGGTCTGTTCCCAGATCCTCGGCTTTTTTAATATTTATTCTGATTATTCAACCAAGGACACGAAAATCGTCTAGTGATATACAAAGTCCTTTTGTTATGCGGGATGTAGTCGTCTTTGTTAGTGGAAAAGTCCATTCCATTGCCGCAATTGCGAATCTCTTCTCTTTACAATACACACTTGTTGTACAATATTCAAAAGGTGACTTTCAGACACTAGCACTTGCATAAACACAATCCACGTACAATCTCATAATTGAGTTTACCTAGCTTCTTTTGCCAACAATATGACTTACATTTCATACAAAAGAAACGTAACTTTTAATATCACCTTCCAGGAATATTCGCTATATAAAAATAGAAAAACAACCGTAGTAGATACTCGTATAAAGAAACATAACACAATTCTTATTAAAATACAAAAATATCAGCAGCGTGGATAAAGCAATATAAATTGTGTAAAAAACGCGGCGAATAAAACGAAAAAGTTTACATAAAAAAGAGATTTTTTTTAAACATACATAATATATACATCCTTTCACTAATAACCGATAAATATGCTGTGTTATCTTTGATTATAGTTCTATCAATAAATTAGCAGGCCATACAACTGTATGTACAAATATTAAGATGGTGAACCAAGCAGATGAGACACTTCAATCGAGAATTCACCGACATTTAGCGCGCTTAAAAATATTTGTGTTATCACTCAGACTCGTCTACTTGGTACACCATCTTGATATTTATAAAAACAGCTGTATAGCCTGCTTATATATCGATGCATTTAATCCTACTCAAATAAAAAAATATAAATATTTCTATCATCCATTTTTGAAAAATCCCAGACTCTAATACTGAGATGTTATGTAGGTTATTTTAATAGTAAAAATAGAAAATAATTCAAGCAGATATTTTCGGCAAAACTATTTTGAAAGCAAACTAACATCATGAAATTATATCGAGAGTAGGATTTTATCGAAATATTCTGATATTATGTTTCTGCTCTTCCAAACCATATTTATCTAAAATATTCTGACCCCATAAAACGACATCATATTTTTTTATTTATGATAATTCACAAATGTAATGTAGCTACCGATTGACTTTTTTGGTATTATAAATCATACAAAAGACTAACGGCCATATTTGTCGCTTAAATAATTCGAACTTTTTGGTAGATATGTCAGATAGAATTGTCATAAAAGCAGACCGTCATCTAATTTAGTTTGGTTTATTATTAGACAGTATTACAGCCAACGCATCACTTTATTTACGATACACTTCATACTGATATATTTGTATTTAAACTACTTTGTCAACACATCAAGTGGCACTAATTTAAAGCTTTTACGAGACCGCAGTTTATAGCTTTTCTCTATAATTCATTCGCCACTTCCAAATAATCCAACGAAATATCAATATGGATGTTTATATTGCGTTTAAGTATTAAATTTAACGAATGTAATAAAATGTGTTCTAGTGACAGGTGTCCATGTTGGATGACTGCCCGGAACGGAATGGGTTTGACTTCTGATTGGTTAATGAAACTCGGTATTCTATTTTCAAACGAGCCATTCACAGCGTCTTAATTGTAAGTACTCAGGGCTTTTATCAGTTAAATTATTTTTATTAACAGAAATAAAATTTTCATCACATACATTGCAAAAATATGAATGGACCCCATAACTACTTTTAACAGACAGACGTAGTATAATTAACTCAGAAGATGATTAATTTTTATAACTTATAAATTCGATAAAAAATGAAAGATTTTTTTAACTAACCTTACTTAATCCAATCTTAAATAAGCCTATTTTAAATATTTATACAAATTCATTCCTGTTTATTATAAATTCATTGACAGTCTATGCCAGTTAATTATCTAAAGATAATATGAATGTGGAGTGGAACCATGGACTGTTTTCAATATAATTGTGTAATGAGAGTGTGTGCGTGTGGTGCGTATGCGTGTACACCAATAATACAAAGCTCTAGTCTATTCGTACACACATCATCTAGCACGACTCACTAACAGACTATTATTATATTGAATCCAAAATTGATATCATTAGAAAATTAAATAACTTTGAAATAATTCACTCGATTCAAATATGGTTTTACTCCTTGTTTTAATCAATCTGTTATTTAGTTTTTCTTCTCTGTTATTGATTATTTCTTGTTATTGTTTATTTGCATATATGTGAATGGGTTTTTAGGTTTTTGCCATACTTTGTGTCATTTAATATTAGGTATCTCTCATATCAAATAAAAATGTTATTAAAATTCTCAAGTTAGTTATAGGTAATATATATATATATATATATATATATATATATATATATATATATATATATATATATATATATATTCTGTACATCTAAGTCTAATTTGTAAGAAATTTTTATACTATTTATTATATAATTTTTTTTTAATAATATTATTTTACAATTCCCTACCCTGGCTTGAATATTATTACAATATAAATACATATTCTTTATTTAAGCTGTTAATTAGGTGCTTAGTTACGCCCATCGTAAAGCTTAGACCTATTTCCTCCGCCTTATTCTTATCGCGATCAAGAATACTTTTAATTGGTAGGACTTCGCATTGTTTGTTTGTTTTAATATATCTAGGATATTTAAAAGAAAAATGGCCCATTCTGATGGGTGCGTCTGATTACAGTTTTGTGTGAAATTACATGGACGGCATCCTTTGTTATTTATTATTATATAAATAGTATTATACTCAATTAGAGCTCGACAACCTTTCACGATATATGTAGAACAAACAATGGAATTGTTTTAACAAACAAACAATATGTTAAAATATATGTTGTCGGTTTATGTACCGTTTAGCAAAATGCTTATTAAAGAGGGCGAACTCATTGTGTATTATGAATGCTACATTACCACTAATCAACCATATCGTTTTCATGTGAATTAAATATATAATAAAATATTTTAAGCAGCACATATTAAGAGATTTTTTTGTTAATCATACATTGTTAACACAAAACACTAATCAACAAGGAGAAGTTTCTCCATCAATTTGTCTATAACCATTTAACGTTTAGTTCAGATTATTCTCGAATATAATCTATCTATTCGAGAGTAGTAGTAGTTGTTTAAAATAATATTAATAAAATACCAATATACTTTCTTATTCCTTGATATACTCTGATTACCTGTATTATAAGCAGACTTTAGGGGTAAAAATGCAAATACCGGTTTCAATTGTAAACTATACAAATATAAACCAATTAATAAATGTAATTATAATAAATTAATACAACAACCGTTTGTTAGGAAATTTTAATTTTTATGTAAGCGGCTTAATAAGCAATAATTATATTCAATAAATTTATTGATTGATTTATTATTATTTACGCTTTTTACAGCATTAACTTAAAGCAATATAATTATGATAACAAATGAAAAATGAGCAACATAATAATAAAAAATAAGATAACAGTAATTTTAAATGGATAATATTAGTTGAAATAATTAGATATATAACTGATTAGAAATAAAAATGAGAAAATAGACATCGATTAGAAAAAAGTATACTTGAAAAGTTCTTGAAATATTGAAAAAAAAAATTAAATGGTAAATGAAGTTATCAATTGAACCTCTAAGTCTGATTATCAGCTTCCCTGAGTTGGCTTTTTTAATATTATAACTATAATAGTTAAATTCTAATAAATTTACAGAAAATAAAAACTTCCAGCTAAAACAACCCTGAATAACAACAGATAAATGTAGTTCCGTACATAAAAATATGAATTTATTTTACATTATACGATCACATCCCCAATTTTTTAGATTGGGATATAAAAAACCCATGCCCCCATTTTTAACTTTCAATTTATATACAATATATACATTTTGTGACATACATCTAGCTTATTGTTGGGGTGTTTAACTATTGAAAAAAAACTTTAATAGATTATATCTTTATTACACGGTTTCAATTTACACACGCCTTGAAACCCGAGTGTGCAGTTCCGCGGGAAACATAATAATTCGCGTTGTTTGTATTATTATTATTTTTTATTTTATTTCAGTGAATGGTACAAACAAATCCCCGAGTCTATATCAAATTACCTGTAGTATGACGCCCGGTTGTGGTAATAAAAGCCGGTCTTTCTTACTTTGCAAAGTACCTGACAGAGGACATAAAGAGGATATGGTCCTTATTGGCTGGCATAATGGCAAAGTGGCCCTCACATCATCGTAAAAAGCACACTTTTGCTCAGAGATCCTCTCTTTTTTACATGTGCCCATCTTAATAGACAGGGTCGAATCGTGGGACCCATGGATTGGCAAATACACCATACAAAAACCACGTCATTGTTACGAAAAGTACCATGGATAGTTTAAATATTATATACTAAAACTATTCTATAGAATCAAACTGTAATGTAAATATATATTTTTAAATAAAACCAATTCTCTGTGTGAATGTTAATTTCGAGTCGCATTCGTCATTTTAAATGCATCGCTTTTTTATTGAATACAATTTAATGATTGCATTCCTTAGATTATAAATGAGGCTCGGTTTATTATTATTCGAAGCCTTTTAAGGAAAAGCATAGTGTTGTAGAGAATTGAATTCTTACCGATAAGATCCCCATTGGAGACAAATAATTATGGTCAACAAACTGTGATACGAATTACCATATTGTGCTTCGAAGATATGAAACACATTTTCTATTGTTCTTGCATAAGATAAAACGAAACCGGTCCTTGATAATGTGTAATCGAACATTTCATTAGATTAATTCAATTTCTTATACCATTTCCGTGGGTTTGGGTGCATTAGCAAGTAGTCAGATTAAATTCACGTATGGAAGACGTATTGAGGTAATACCACCGATATATTAGTAGGCCATTCAACTGGATATATAAATATCAAGACGGCGGATCAAGTAGATGAGCGTGAGTGAGACAACACACATATTAAATATAATAATGTAATATAGGTGTGTTAATGTTAGTAGTCTTGTGTGTAGCTTGGTAGTATTGTTGTACACGCATACGAACCACACGCACACACACACATTACACTATTATATTGAATACGTCCATTATGTTTAATTATCAGTTAATGTGAATTCTCTATAGAGGTGTACATTCAAGTTTTTTTAGCACTGATGATATCCATGATTAAGTGTTACCTCAGCCAAACTCATCTGCTTGGTCCGCCATTTTGATATTTATATATTCAATTGTAGGGCCTGTTAAATGTGTAATCGATCAATATTTGTACTAACAAATATTGATCGATTACTACTTCGTCTTACTAAACACCAATCGCCATCGCTTGCGGTATTTCCACCCTCAAACTATAAATATGTGTCAAATTACCAATACTTATATTAAAGCTAAATGACGAATTTATTTAGAAAATGCATATGTGGAAAATTATCATTTATATTTGAATATTTAAGACAAAATTTTATCACCCATTTTCCATATTAAGTGAAAGAATATGTAAAGCAGTAGGAAATATCGGAGATGGTAACAGACAAAAATGGTAATCAGGTCTTTTAGTATGAACATGCAGTTCAATCAATATAAGTTTCATAAATCTGCTTGTCTCTAATTCAAATTAAATAATACTAATTCATACTAGTTATCTATCAGCCTAGTGACAATTACACAATATGGAGGAAGGGAATCTCCCGCAGTGTTGTTTAGTAAGGACCGGTTTCTTCAACTGGTGTTAAATCTCGAGCTAGTGTCACTCGGCGATTTACGCGCCAAATGCGTTTCTTCACGATGTAGCTCGTGCTACCAACTGTCAAATCCTAGCTCGCCAATATCAACGTGATATAGTATTATATTTCTCCGAACGCGTCGCTACGGCTCGAGTCGCCTGTATGCAAGTTCTCTTGAATGCTTGCTATACAAACATCATAACCGAAGAAGAAACGGAATATTTGTATATGACACGAGATTCACACAATCTCTTGCCACGTAGCAAACGATTTAACACAGCTTGAAGAAACTGACCCTAACTATTCGACAATATCCGGGCCTATATAATGTGGCTGTCGCTGCGCTGCTGTCACGCTGTATCCGCAACAGTAATTAGTGATGACATAAAAGAGTGCAATGGTAGTGAATGGAGTATATTAGACTGCAAATGACTGCGATGGCACAATGTATGTATGTATGCAGTAGTGGACGTGCATAGTTTTCAATAGAGCCTCCTGGCCTTTATGCCTTGGAAACATGACCAACTGGTGTCCACTAGTCCACAATACCATACCATACCATATATTCACTAAACAACACACCCATTGATAATCCACTATAACGGCAGAACTATCCTTACATGCTCATCACGACCAACGCCCTAATTAGGTAACGCTGATAATAAACAAAAGGGAAATATTCAATTTGCTCGGGGAACAACAGATCTTAGGAAAGTGCACGAGGATGTAACATTCATTAATGATAAACGATATGACCAAAAAACTCATATCAATAAAATTCAAATTGTCCAAAACAAGTGTCTTAAGATGGCCTTGAACCTTTAACCTGGCACATTTCTTAAAGAAGTCCACGAGGACATTAAGTTAAAAATGATCAAAGCAAATATCGCAGATTTCAGTAAAAAACATTACACTAAAATGACAAACTTCCCGACTAACCCAATCATAAGACATGTAAATAAAACCAAATATGCCTCGAGGAAACGTAAGTTCATTTTACCAATGGACTTGCAAAACTGATATTATTTTTAAAAATAAAATTAAATTTCTAATAATCCACTCAACTCACCCTTTGGTTTTACCCAAACAGATTATTATTTAGTTTTTAATCATAATATTTTGTAATTGTTTTGTTATTATTACTTGTATTGTTGTTATTATTTATTAATCTTCATATTTGTAAATATGTTTTTATTTTTTTCCCATTCTTTCTATAATTTAATACTATTATTCATGTCAAATTTAAATAAAACATTCTCATGTTAGTTATAGGTAAAAAGATTGATATACTCTGTACACTTAAGACTATTCCCAAAGATGTATTGTTCTATCAATCATTGTAAAAACTTATGTATAATAAAGAATTTTGTAATATATAAGATATGACTAAAAACAGTATATTAAAATAACCAGACTAACCCAATTTTAAGTCATAACAATAAAACAAATTAATTATTATTTATTTCAGTTGCTAAAACTAAATGACAGCTCTATTTATATCAAATCGATTGGCCAGTCTATTCAGTCTATTTAAAATCCATTGAATTGATTTGAAATAAGATACGGTGAGTTTATTTTGAATAATAAAAAATAATCTAGTAATTTTACGGTGTAATTATTAATTGTATTATAAGCTTAATCTGTATGAAATGTCTTTTATAAATAATGTTAATGATAAAAGGTAATACGAGTCTCAAAGGTGGTCGTGAGTTAGCCTGAGGCGCCGAACATCCTCTATCTAAGCTTTGTTTACTCTTACTCTTAATTCAATAAGCTTTAAGTACTTTTCATACTTAATACAATAACCAGTATGTATTGCTCTATTAATATTTGAAAGTGCTTGACACTAAGAATCTTACAAATGCATTAAAAATGTACATAAACTTATATAAATTTACTGCATTTTAAATTACAATAATAGATTTATGTAAAATATTGCGCAAATACTGAGAAACTTTATTTAATGAAAGTATTAATCTATACAAAACTTCATTATAATAAGAATAGGCAGTGATAGTAAAAATATAATATTTAAAAATGTATGAATGAAAATTCTAACAATAGAATAAACTAAAAGACTGCTATAGTTTGTGTTATCGTTGAAGGAGCATTATATTTTACACTTTTAATAAAGTACAATTAAATATTCAAATGCAATTTTACCGACTAAATAATTTTTCATGTTTATTGATGAAATAATAATTATACAAAACAGATGATTGACGGATAAATTAATTCGACCGTCTTGTGTATGCAAGTATGAAATTGAAAAGTCGCCCTTCGAATAAGTAAAATATTTAAATTCGAGTTCAAACGCTGAACTTGAACCAAAGTAAATATCGGGTAAAAATTGAAAACAAAATAAACCTTCCCCTTCGCTCGTCTCAAAATTAAACATATTTACCTCAAAAACAAGCCGGGGGTGGGTTCTGAATGGTTGTGATGAAAGTAGAAAATATTTCAAGTGGTGGTGCATCTCACCCTATGACTTTATTGAAAAACTTCCCCTAATTAAAGCCTGGCTTCGAGTTTTATTAACCAACCTTGGAGTATTGTATTATGAACAAAAGATCACCCATTTAAAATAGATAGTAACCTTTATGAGGTGATAAGACAAATTAAAAATTACTTGCACTATTCTATAAAATTATGGAATTATTAGCAAAGACATGTGGAATTATTTCTGAATATTTTTATGAACAAAAAGTAAATATTTAAAAATAGAAAGAGATATTGTAAAGAAAATTAATGAAAATCAAAGTGCTTTATACAGAATGGCATTTAAAATCCTTTTTTCAGTTAAATACACAGTTTTACATATATATTTACATACCCAAAACATATATTTATTTAAACCAGTATCTATAAGAATATTATTTAAAAAAATATGTTTATATTCTAATTATATCATAGACAGAACATCTAATATGGAATTGTTGAAAAATATTTGTTTTCTTCATTCCTTAAGAACTGTCAATATTTGTAGATTTAATTGTAACTTGAATAGGTAAACCGTAATTTATATTATTTATTATATAACATTATTATTTTTTCGGTTTTCAACTGTTTGGCTATATAATAAAAATATTTTTTAATAAACCGCATCCAGCGGTTAAAAATGATGTATGAAACAATTTCATAGTCAAATAGTTTTAAGACTATATCGTTTATCAGTAAATTTAATTAATTGCTTCGACAACCTCCATTTCCATAATTGAGAACTAAGTATTGATATGAATATTGAATGAATTAATAAATAATTTGTGTCAATGAATACTGTTAACAAAATTCTCACGCTACCGACCATTGGGGCCTTTTTATTGCTAAACGTCCTTTGAGACCTTTTTAGATAAAAGCACACATTGATAATTTCTTGTTTTTAATTAAGGCAAGGTGCACATCGTCTAGATAAGGGATTTAACGTCCACTTTGTCTCGACCGATTCCCTTCTTAATTATTGGTTATATTCGATGCGAGTTTTGTAGTGTCGATTAGATACATTTTGTTGAAAATTGACATGGCGTTATCTGGCCATTGGCTTTTTTTGTCATCAAACATGGGAACTCCATTAGAAGTATTTTTTACAAGTTCTCTTATAAAGTTCATCTCTTTGGATGGTAGCGTATTAGAGTTTTCTGAAGATGACACAGCCTCTGATATGGCCGCAACAAATGAGCCAGAAAAGATCCAAGATATTTTTAAAAATTGAAACTTCCATTAGTGTATAACTATCAAAATCTGGAAATTGACTTTATATCGACTAACCCTCATTTTTGACAATGGCTTTACCATACTATGAAACCTAAATTAATATGCTTTTAATGTCTCATAGTATATAAAATGTTTAAAAACAAATAAAATACAGTTGTTATTGGTTTGAATACTGCTACAATTAAAAAATATATATTTGATCGGTTATTACGAACAGAAGATCTGGATTAATATTATTAAAATCCCAATTAATCGTCTCGATCCAGTTTTATTTTGATAAACTGGATTGTAAGGTAAATTCTGAGACAATTATTAAGTCAGGTAGAGCCGCTTTGTCGGTGACCTGTGTAACTAGTAACAGTTAAAATCACCGACAGACAATTAATTAACACGTTTTTATGTCTGAAAAAACAAATTATATAAAGGCGTATATAAATAAAGTAGGTTTATTTAAATATTTATGATATTTTATATAATAAAGACGATTAGAATGTTCAAATGCAAATAATTAAGCCTAATAAGTGTTTAAATTTGGCATTACTAGAATAGTTAATTAATAATTATACATATTTGGTCATCAATGCAGTGTATCATATATTAAAATTCAAACATTTGACTGCGAAATCGATTTCAAATATTTATTAAACACAAGTATAGTTTTTTTTTAAATAATTTTGTATGATAAAATAATATTACCTTATATTGGGTGACATAATGATTTTTATTTATTATTTAGATGATTCAGATTTCCCAGGAGCGTTTCAATATAAAACGTTCTATTAACTCCTTTCTTCAGAATAATATTTACTCTTTCGCGTCTTTGTAAGTAAGTTCTCTGGTTCTAGTTCGGTCTAACCCATTTTTTGAATATATGTGGTATGTTAGTGGCACGAATGTAGGGGTCAAGCATGTGATTGGATTGAATGTTTCAATTTTGATTTAATTTGTTATTAAATATGATGATGATGGTGTAAAATGGGTGATCTGAGTGAGGTCTAGAGGAGCAGTAAGCACCAAACGGGCACCAGTCCAAATTACCCACTTGGCCACCGCTGGTCACACCACACTTGGCCACCCCTGACACTACATATTATTATATTACATACATACATACATACTGACTCTCTCTCTCTCTCTCTTATCGTATAATCTCGTGTAAATTTCACTAATGAATCTCTCATACTGCATAATACAACCACCTACACGCATTGCCGCCTCCCCATAACAACCCCATGTATACTCATAAACATTTTTGCAATTGCCTTAAGCTCTATATACCGTTAAACTGACATCATTTATCTAAAATAATTACCTAAAAAATGCACAATTTCATGGCATCACAGCTTTAATATCAAAACGCATTCAAATATAAAATTTTACTATGGGTTTGTATTGCGGAATTCACGGTTTAATACATGCATATGTATATTACAATTTATTTTTAATATTATATTAATAATTACAAAACATCTATTGAATTAGATTTAGGTGTACAGATTATATACATAAATATTGACCACTGAAATGTTTAAGGGACATTTCATAAAAAAGTCTTTATTATATAATTTTTCACATATTTCAACACATTTGATCCTTATCGATTTTAGCATACATATTTATATTTTTTTTATCATTATTATTTATATTTCTACAAGTGGATTTTTGTATTATTTCCAAAAAAATATTTTATGACTTGTTCATTATTTTAAATACCAAATATTTGTACTCCATAATAAAATAATTTAAAGACTCAGTCATTAAACTTAATATTGCAATATCTAATCATAATAAATAAAACATTGTATGTTAATTATATTTAAAAAATATTGTATAATAAAATTTATATAAATATTTTTCCTTTTAAATTACATGAGAATTTTAATAACATATTTATATGAAATGTATGGGGAAAAAAATAAAAACCCATAAAGGTTTAGTATATAAAATTAAACAAAGGTATATTTCATAATAATAAAAGAATTTAAAAAATGTAGATTGAAGATTGGTATCAATAATTTTAAAAAATGCATAGTTTGATAAATCAATAAAAAATTACGTGATCAAAATCTAGAAAACGGTTCAAAATATATTTTATCGAATCACTTAATTTTTTGGAATTGGTAATAAGATGTTAAAAAATGATTATGAATAATTTAGATTACAATTATATGCCATTTGAAATACCACAAATAATTTTCGAGGAATTTTTGGACCATGGTATTTCGAACTTAAATAGTCTTCTTGAATCGTATTCCAAAAATAAATAGTATGTTTTCATGTATTTAAAAACGAACGTTTCTAATTAAAAATTAATATTATTTTAAGCAGTTCATTCATCCCGTATAATAATAAAAGCAGATGTCTACGCTCGTCGTATAAAACCATTAATAATTGACGAATTAAAATAATTATAGCTTCCGTTGTACCTTTTACCATATTTTTTATGTTTTTTCTCTTGAGAATTTCCTTTCATACTTTAGTTGATGCACTTTTAAAGGTGACCCAAAAATAAGAACAACTCAATGACAATATAAAAACTGTAAAAATATTAACAGAAAACAACGTGAGAATAATGAAAACAATGATTAAAGTGTCCGACGGTGTATTCTCTAATTGGGTTTAAATAGATTGAGAGTATTTTTAATTATACAGAATTAATAAATTCAATTCATTGTACCATTTCAGCTTCCTGCAATTTTCAAATACTTTGCTTTGAGTTTCATTCGTTAACATATTTTCTCATGCGTTCCGAACATGTCTTCTGCATTTGTGTTAATAGGCAAATAAGGCTAGATATTTAATTCAATTTAAAAAAAATAAAATAAAATATATGTTATGGTATTTATGCCTTGAATTTATTAATTTATTATACAAGGTGGACTTGAATTAACTGAGAATATTTTAGGGGGTTGTAGGGTATCGCAAATACAACAGGAAAGAAATTAATTTTTAGTTTTTAGTTATAATATAATTAAGAATATAAATTACGTATTTAACAGACATGCTACAGTCACTACTGAGTATTTAACAGAAACAGCTTATTCCAAGATAGGGGCCAAAAATATATTCCAAAGGTACTATTAATATTTTTGAATTATTTTTAAGTCCACCTTGTAATTTAATTATTATAATAAACTATGATTCCTATCCGAATGACTTTTATAATTTCACGATACTAATAAATTTAATGTAAATATTTTAAAAAAAAATCCTTCATTGATAAAAAATAGTTTGTCATACACAATTATTTGTTAATTTTAAAGTTTCACAAGCTGTTTAAGATTAGTTTTATGATGTTCAATGAATCGGGAGTTTTATTTATTAATTTTATGCCAATTTTTGACTATCATATTATCAATGTAATGTGTGATTTTAAATACTTTAAAATGAAGCATTCACAGTTGGGAAAATCAACTAAGTGCTTATTTAATTGAGCGTTAAAAAGGGTTACATTATAATTTATAACTTTATTCCCCGTCGATTAATCATCATTTTAATATCTAAGATTGTATATGTTAATGTATATGCAATAGGGAAAATAATTGCATGGGTCATCAAATGAATTAATTGGATCATTTCTGATAAAATCATAAAATGAATGCATATTCTTGATTAAAAAGGATATTCGAGATAGCGGCAGCTGATTAAGCCATTGTCGACCGTAATGCGTGGGCCAATTATTCTACCAATCCACTGCCGACAGTCGATTGTTGATTAGGACCATTTTCCCGTGCACTCGAACGTAACGAATTGAAAATTTAACCACCTACATCTTTTTAATTTGGATAATAATATATAAATTGAACCGAATGCAGTGAAAGACAAATTGCTGCTTTGGTTTGTATTCGGTCTTATTAGAGGATATTATTCTTCTTAGTCCTGTTAAGGAAGGAACAACAAAGAATTGGTGAATTGCATAGAGAATGCAGCAAACATGGTGGAGACTGCAACTGTACTAAGACTGGAAGCTAACTAATTCGACAATGACTAATCGCATCAATTTATCGTGTCTAAATGAGCACTCCAACACTTCAGACCTTCCTTTACACTCCATTCCACTTTATACCTCACATCATACAAGGAAGTACATACCTTCGAAGACGATCATAATAAGCCTAAAATGTATGTTGTGTAATTATTTTAGACTTACAATAAATCTCCATGAATCATATTTCCACAAAATCAATAAATTTTCTTTAAACAGACAAAAATATTAATCATTTAGAATATAAATAAAGACTGGTTCACCACTCTTGGTTGGCATTTCTGGCTTTTTATTCATACAAATATAGAAGAAATAACTTGAGTCAAGGTGTTTTATTAATATGAATATCTGATTTCGGACATCCTTCTTCGGTACTTTATTCATATTATACAATGTTCTTATATAATTGAGAGAGAAGCACCATTATAATTTTAATTCATAAAAATCGCGTAATTCTACAGAAAATGTCTCAATTAAATTGAATACAGGGGGATGTGATTTTCATCTAATGGGATTCTAAAGTTTTAGATATGTGGATACAGAATTAATTTTAATAAAACAAATTATCAATGAAGGATAATATTGTATACAAAAATTCGCAAATATTGTGGTACAAAGCTATAAATATATGAATCAATAGATCTTTAGGTAAATACGATTTAATTATTTGTACTGGAAGGCATAAAAAAATCTATTAACTAATTTATAAATGAACATTGTATAAATTTTATAACTTTTTAATAAAATTTGTAAAATAATTTAACTATAACAACTACTATTCTACAAGGATTTCGTGGGTTTTTTATATTCAAACAAATCCCCCACATAGTGTTATAAAAAGGGAACATTTTCAGAAATACATTTTCTCAACCACTTCATACAAATGTGATAAAATATTACATGGGGTTTTTTCATCTTTTCACACTATAGATCACACACCTGTTTTAAATGGTTTCACTTAGATCTTTGTATACATTGTGTGTTTCATGGAGTACCTATTCTTCATTCACGTACAGAATACTTTATTTTTATTATTAGCTTAAATTGAAATAATATTTTTATTGGTCCTTATTTTAATATAAAATAGTTTTATGATGACATGTAAGTGTTATTTTAATATTTTATGATAAATAATTAAATAAAATACTTTGATGAGACCATAAGGGTGTCTTATTAAAATGTCGTTTATTTTTCATGGTATTTATAATATTTAGAGTTTGTTCTTTCCCTATGTGAATCTGAAATAGGTTTGTAAGGACTGTGGCAATAATTCACACGTGTGCTTGGGGTTTTTGCCCTGAAGAGAAAGAGGCTTTTGCGGGTGGGTGACGGATGTCCTGGAGTTGTGGTTCTCTTCCTTTACCAGATGAGTGCTAAATAATATCCCCTTTGAGCATTTGTATATATAATACCACAGCTTATATAAATATAATAAAATTTATTTTAACTAACTTCAAGGTTAGATTTGTACTAATGTGTTAGTAGTAAGAATACGAAGAAGAAGATGAGGCGTCTGTTTGCGTTGTGAGGGTGTCTTGTCTCCTTGAGACGACCCTTTGCGATTTGTATTTCAAAAAGTCTTCCCCGAAGAAGTATTCCATAAATAAATTTCAAATGTCCTGCTACCCTTGCTTGCTTTCCAAAAGGAACCTTTTACCCTCTGTTTATCTATTCTAGCTAACATGACATTTATTTTTACCTTGAAAAATATCCTTTACAATCGTATTTGACACGCCAAAATAAATTAACATTATATCCACAATTATATTTCGCAAAATAGCATTGAATTTGCATTTGTTTATTGCATAATGCATTTTTTTATTGCACAGTAAATTATTACAATTTTGTCATATTTACTAAAATAGTATCTAAAATTCAACTATTCAGAACTTAATTATCAAATATGGTTGCATTTGGTAAATATTTTTGCTAGTCCACACTCTATTAATTTAATTAGCATTTTTTTCTCACTTTTTATTTTTAAATATTAGCTACCTCTCATATCGAATAAAAATATTATTAAAGTTTTCATTTTAATTATATTATACTCTGTACACCCTAATTCTGTACAAGTTTAATTTATACTATGTTTTGTATTATGTAAAATTCCAATAAATATAGAAATTGTAATACTTACAATATATATTTATTACGTATGAAATTTTATATATAAAACAATAAAAAGCCAATAGTAATAGTATTTTAAAGGCTCAATTCCTATATTATACAAAATACATAAATATGTATATTCAACCTTTATCTAACGTAAAAATTTTGATTTAAAAATGTGTTGTAAAGTTATAGATATTAATTTAAATACATGTCTATGCCAAATATTTCTCAACAGTTTTAATTTAATTTTAACTGTAATTAATAAAAATTTAAAATTTTTCGGCGTTCTTACTCAAACTGACAAAAAAATTGAAAATTTGTTTTACAAAAAGAACAAAATTTTGGAATAGAATTATTATCACATTTATATATTGTGATTTTTTATGGTTTGTTAATATGTTATTTGGCAATTTTTTTTAAAAAATCATCTCAAAAATCTCGGTAAAAAAGGGAATGTTTTATTCATCAATAGAAGAGTACTTAGTACACACACTGAAACGGCGAGTGGTTGAGCTTTTTTTTTTAAAAAAAAATCACGTATTCACAGTTTGAGCTAATAAAATATGGGTTGTGTAATATAAAAAGATACACATTGTTCAGTATACACGTTATTAATATTTTATAAGAGTGGTATCCGTGTCGACATGAGTGAAATGTCAATTTGGTTGCCAGAACAGCCTCAAAGCCTTCATTGTTGGAAGCCCGAAGAAGAGCAGCTTATTTCATATGTAAATCACTACACCACACATTTTTATCCCTTATACATCCAATATCACACGGATATAATCGGCAATTATTAATTTCAAAATTACTTTATTACATTATACTGTTGATAAATTTGATTCTGTAAGAAAAATATCTCGTTATTTATTAAAATAATTGCTAAAACATGTTATTCAGTAATGTTAACATATCACGAATAAGAATTATCCCATGTACAGTTATTTCATAATAAAAAAACACTATACAGGTTGGACTTGAAATAACTGAAAATATTTTAAGGGGTGGTAGGGTATCGCAAATACATATAAATGAACAAAATATATAAAAAAATATATACAATATTAATAATGTATAACAGACACAATACAAACGTAACAGTTACTAATGAATTCTTCACAGAAACAGCTGATTCCAAGGTGGTCCAAACTCGATTCCAAAAGTAGTATTAATATATTTTTTAATTGACATTTTTTAATATTTAATTTATTTTTCACTTATATTTGCGATACCATACCACCTTCTAAAATATTCTCAGTTATTACTGTATAAACAAAATAACTTCCTATCATCTAAAGTTTTAAAGGACACGTAGTAAATTAATGAAAGGTCTTATTTTATTTTAATGTATATCTTAAAACAAAAAGACTTATCACACTACACTGAATAAGGGTTCCTTAATAAGTGGACACCTATTATATAACTTACTGCCTTACTGTTATTAAACGACACTTATTCAGGGAGTATACATATTTACTCAGCGAGGTCTAATATAATAGCCCTTTAAATTGTTATTAAAATACATAATTGATCATAAAGTTGTCAATAAATGAAATCCATGATCATTTTTGTCTCCTTCAAGCATATTAAATTTTCTTTATAAAACATTTGTGATATTTAGTTTTTTGAGATATCAAAATATCAGATAATATACCTAAAACGTATAATTTGAATAGTTGAAGAATCCGTCCAGGTACAAGATGATCAACTATGAAATTCCATGTCTGAAATACCTCGTTTACTATAAACGGTACTATCAGATATTCCAAATCCCCCAATATCCAATATCCTCAATAGAAACATTAATTTTAATTGTAGTTGTGTTTAATATTTTATAAAATATTTTCCGATTTCCTGTATTTTATGACTTGGAGAGGATAAATCCAACCATTCATAAGCTATTCTTATACCATTGTTGAAGTGAAGAGCGGAGAGAAGCATTCTGTGTGCACCGGAAAAGGTTCTTACAATCATGATTTATATTAAAATACCCCACAAATATTATCATAATCCTAAAATCTATTTTATTTATGTTTGGAAATGAAAAATATAATTTTGATATAATATATCGTATGTACATTATGATGGGTCAATTATCTTGTTATCTGTATAAAAATAGTGTATAATTCATATGGTTTTCGATATTACGATTTTAAATAAAAAGTGTACACTTCTAAAAATATATGATTTAAAGGCTTTATTTTTTCATCACAGTAATATTGATTAAAAAAGGTACAAACATATATGTATAATCATAATTTTAGAATAATATTTACTATGAAGATACTTGGCGTATCCAACACTTAATAAAGTCATTCAATTAAAAACGTTATAGTTTATTTTAAATATACCTATTTATATAATATTTAATTAATTTTTCTCAATCCACAACCTAATCGAGTTTGGTAAAATTTTCCAAAAGTGTATTTTTTTTTTAAGTATATGATTTCATAGATATTTGCACATTTTATTAATATTAAATTATATGATTTGATTGAAGTTTACATGGATTTAACAAAATCGCAGACCTCAACGGGTTTCGGTTTAAAAATGCATATTATTGATACCACCGATGTATTAGCAGGCCATACAACTGGACGTATACATATCAAGATGGCGGACCAAATATACCCGTCTTAGTGAGACAACACAAATTTTTTGAGGGTGCTAAATATCAGTTCGTTTGAATTCTCTAAAGAGATGTACATTACTGTCAAAATTATCTGCTTGATATTTATAAATCCAGTTGAATGTCCTGTTTATATTCCAAATAAGCAATAAATTGTTGATGTTTTTATCGTATCGTATATCTTTTATCACCTTTCATGCAAATTGCTGCAACGTTTTGTTCACAAGGCGTTACAATGAGGAACATTTCATTATCATGAATAATCTACTACTTTGGAATTTAATTGCTTCATCAGGAACGATTAATTTACATACGAATTTGTTATTTCAATGTTTTTTTGCATAATAAAATAAATCATTAATAATCAGCTGTACTGGAATAACAATAAAAATATGAATTGCCTAGTATCAAAGACGACTCTTTACAACTGAAATTATTTTTGACTTTAACACTAACATAACGAACAAAAGAGTCGATTTTCATAATAAGGTTAATATTCAACTTGAATTTTAAATAGGATTGATATTAATGTACAACTAGGTATTTATATTACAATTTTAAGTTTTTACATTGATGGATATAACAATACATCTTTGGAACTAGACTTAGGTGTACAGAGTATATAAATCTTTTTACCTATAACTAACATGAGAATGTTTTATTTAAATTTGACATGAATAATAGTATTTAATTATAGAAAGAATGGGAAAAAAATAAAAACCCATTTACAAATTTGAAGATTAATAAATAATAACAACGATAAAAGCAATATTAACAAAACAATCACAAAATATAATGCTTAAAAACTAAATGACAATTTGTTTGGGTAAAACCAAATTTGAGTTAAGTGGAATATTAGAAATTTTATTTTATTTTTAAAAATAATATCAGTTCTGGAAGTCCATTGGTAAAATAAACTTACGTTGCCTCGACGCATATTTGGTTTAATTTACATGTCTTATGATTGGGTTAGTCGGGAAGTTAGTCATTTTAGTGTAATGTTTTTTACTCAAATCTGCGATATTTGCTTTGATCATTTTTAACTTAATGTCCTCGTGGACTTCTTTAAGAAATGTGCCAGGTTCAAGATCTAAGGCCATCTTAAGACACTTGTTTTAGACAATTTGATTTTTATTGATATGAATTTGTGTCGCAGTAGATCAAGTTGGGCAGTACAACTAGGTAGGACACTTTGTGAATAATATGAATTATTGTCTTAAGTCTTCTTTGATAATAACCTTCTCATATACTTCTTTCACCGTTGTATGAAGACATATCAGATATTATGCGGATGAGGGGACTAAGATAAGAGTGTCTTCTCATTAATGAGCATCATCGAGTATTCTTGTATTGATTGGATAGTTGTTGTCGTGTGTATTGGATTGATTGAAGCATTGATTCCCCATGTATGTGACAGGAGAGCCGCCATAGACAGGCTATATTAACCATCAGCTCAAATGCATTTCCCCTAAGGCCTTCTTAATTAGTGCACTCTGCTGTGTGGAACATACACCAATTATAACACATTATATTCATACTTATCATACCTAATCACATTGTCACGCAATAACATGATTTTCAGCAGTCAGACAATCTTGTGAAGATTTTGAGAATCTGTTACAATGAAGTGTCATGCGTATTGTTTTCATACATTGGAACGTGGCCGACACTATTGCATGCGCATATTATACATATACGTATACATGCGCGGGCTGTGACCACATCCAACATTGTAGTACCTATGTAATAAAGCGTTGTGATAGTTGTTTTTATAATGACAACATATTATCACAGAATATTTTCACGCTATCATAATAGATAATTTTTTATACTAAAAAAAATCTTAGGCCTCTTTTAGTATAATTTTTTATGATCGTATTGGAATCACATAAATTTTTTTACATTGCAGTCTTATGACATCCAATTTGATCATATAAATTGTTTACATTCTAACATATTATTTTATGTTGAATATATCAAGCAACATTTAATAACGCACTTTACCATATTCATGTTATTTGAAAGACCGATAAGTGACAGTTAAACAGTACGAACGGTATAAGCAGCGCCCTAAGAGAAGCCTTTAGTGACAAATTCATTTTTGTCTATTGTTTTTGGATGTCTTAAAGTAATAATTAATTGGCACCTCTCTATATAATAAACTCACTGATCCAGGCCATCAGGGAAAATTTTATTTTCCAATCCCAGTCGCAATGGCTGATCTATTTTTTTATTATTTGATCAAGATTTGAACCCTACTTCTAAGATTTATAATAAAAAATAAATAATAAAACAAAATTGATATTTTTATGCTTCAATATTTTATGGTAAAAAATGTATGTAACAGTTAAAATCCGACGAATAAAAATAATTCCAATATTCTCAAGAGCTGTCAATAAAATCAACTTTTTGAAATCAAGTTTGATTCGAAAAGTATTTGTGGATATTTGCTTATTTATCATTTTATTTAGATTCTTAATCCCTCAGTCAATTTTTCATTAATTATCTTTTATTATATAATTTATTTTTAAAACAGCTCAATTTTAATAAATTTATTTTCTTAATTAATCTAAGCGTGTGCTTTTTAATTATATTCCTTTTTATTATTATTTCAAATACTCTTTTTGCAAATAGAAATAAGCCCATCTCATAATAAATGCTGATTCCATCTTAATTATCGTTGAATTATGCAAATTGCCTAAGTAATTTGGCCATTTTGATGAAAACAGCCAACAACGGAACAGAAAAAAAGGCTTTTGTTAGTCTTCAATCGCAAGGGTGGACAATCTGAATACTAATCTGGTCTCCGGATAAATGTTTTTTTTTATAAAATAAAAACGGATGTGAATGTTTATATTATTAATTTTAGAAAATAATTTGAATGTTTTGATATACGGCAGCCTTGTAGAATATTGAATAATCCTGTTTTCATTTCAAAGCATTTTCTATTTAGAATGCATGTTTTTCCCCGTATACAGAAAAAAAAACTAATTCAATCCATAAAACATCCCTACGGATCTCATTTTGTCCAGTTTCAGTTATTAGAACGTGCATTTGTATTGCGTGACCCGGATTCCCGGGAAATACGATCGCAAAAACTAACACAGCCGTGCAATAATACCACAGCTACTAAAAAGGTTAAAATATACAACCGTAGTCCACGTATAAAGTTTTGTTAGGCTGACGTCATTTCTAGGATAATATTGAAAATATACAGTTAGTGTAAGCCATTAGGGGAATTGATTCGAATGCCACAGAGAGGCATTTTAAAGAATGGCTGCCACAGTTTTGCGGTTACTCTTCGCTCTCGTCATTTAGATATGAAAACATTTACATTGAAATGAGTTTTCTTTGAACAAAACTCCGCTTTATTCGCTTAAAAATGTTCTGTAAAAAAATCATAAAATTCCTATGAGTAGATCAATCTTAACCTCAGAATAAATAAAATAACCATATTACCATATTTTTGGAATTTTGAAACGAGTGCATTTTTTTATTTAGTACTACCTCCATTCCTATTTATCCTGTTAAAATTTTGAAGCATAATCTGGATTTCAATATACATTTTTTTACCCATTGAATCACCAACACAAACACACCCAAAATAAAAATTTTATTCATATGAATAACTATTCTTTGTTTCAATAAAAAAATATGAATTAATCCAATTTGCTTCCAAAAAAACAAAACACTTGCTTTCTTCAATTATAAATTATTTTAAATAATAATTAAGTAATTAAGTTTATATTATTATTTCTATACTAAACGACAATTATTTATTTTTTATTAATACATTGATTGTATATAATCATATTTACTTTTTTTCAGAATATTACAATTCCATTGAAAATTCAGTGGAATTTTTATTTTTTTATTTCTTTTTATAAAATAAAATTCCACCGAGTAAAGTAAGTAAAAAATAAAAAATGTGATTCTTAATTAATTATATTAAAATTTAAATTAATTTAGTAGTTATTTTTATTTCAGCAAAGTGTTGTAGTTTGAATTTTTTTAATTGCTGGAGGATCGAAGAATAAATAGACAATGATATGTTTAGTTAATTTATGTATTCTTTTAAAAATGATTTTGTAACGCTTTTCAAATAATTCAATTTAAAAATCTGAAGTTTAGTTTACATAATGTCTATAAAGCTAATTCGTGGTATTTTATAATAAATATAAAAGCATCGTAGTATATTGAAATGATTACACTAAGACAACATACTTAGAAGGAAATGAACAAAGGAGCTTCTTGTATACAATACCCTAAACAAATATTTATCGCCTATTCTTATACAAAACTACCAAATATATAAATGTTAGTTAGTACACAATGCAATCCACGCAAATATAAACACAATTAACAAACAGGAGTATATTAATTTTGGCACAGTGTAGTGTATTCAGTGAGCCATATATTTAAGTTCACTTTAAGCCTGGACCATCTATATAGTCTATTTTGCATCCCGGGAATGGCCCCAGCTAGTGCGTTCCTTTATATACTCAAAATAGATCCAGATCCATTCATTTGTTGTGTTTCAGGCCAACTAAAACAAGCACAAAACATATATAGACCTGCCTCAATGAACTGTTAAGGTATTTCTACCAGGGTGGAACTGGAATTCTACACTCCTGTTAACTATTTTAACTATTAAAATGCCTCAATATATCTGTTGTCTAAAATAAAAATTCGATTTAAATTTTAATAAGTGGGATTTTTTTATAATAAGTCTGGCTTATTGTTTTGAGCACTAAGGGATGTTTTTTTTTGAAACACTGAGATACGTAACTCCTGATCTTGGAACTTTTTGTGCAATATTTATTGAACAAACCAATTGATTGCATAACAATGAAAGAATGAATGATTGGTTTCCTGAATTGATTCAATGACAAATCTGTGGAGTATTGTCAATTTTAATAATTTTTTTAAATAAAATAAAATTACACCAAGCAAGAATCTTTCTCATTATATTTTTCCAGACATCGTGTGTCTGTCAAATTATTATTAATTATTTTAGCATTAATTACCTAATATTTTAATAAAAAAAACGACTGTCAATCTGTTGTTGGCAGCCAAAACATGCAAATCACATATTTTATTGAAAATGAAGTTTTGGGATAGAATTTTCTTTGCAAATTTAATAAAATATTAACTAATGTGTGTATCCAAAATAGATATAATATTTTTAATTGAATAACATTTCGTGGAATTTGGTTTCGATTAATAAGTTATCGTATATGTGCCATATTCATATTATTCAATAATAATATTCTATATCAAATACGTCACCCAAAACAAATGAAGCGTACAGTCGCCATTTTGTACGCAGATCTTTACGTTTTCTTTTATTTTCTGCATTGCACGTCTCTATTGAATCCGATGCATCTTCAGTGCTAAATCTGTCTGTGCTCACAATACTTCAGGCGTGGTATTTCTGACGACAGATTGTGATCTATAATTATACCGCTCAAATACCATATAATCCTATATTTGCTAAAAAGTAAGGATCATTGAAGAAAGGCTTGAATTTATGACGTTAAACCCCAACACGTCATAAAAGCACACGTAGATTTTGAAAAAGGGCGTGCGTAACGTAGGTATTTTTGTTTCGGAAGCGAATAAGATTTTATCGGCTTTTGATTTACGGTTCCGGGAATGTTATTTTTTGGCCTTCGGGTCTAAAAAACGATGCCAGACAGATTTAATTGAGGTGATAAGTTTAGGAGGGTGTCTGAAATAAAACAGAAGTCCGAATTTCCCCCGGTAATTGGATTGCTCTAAAAGAGACGGGGGCCAATTTTCTGTATTAAAGGCCTTTAACATCACGAAATATTATTTTAACGTACTATTACACAGCGGCAATGACATTATTAATTCTTCAAAATAAGCCTAACAGTATTGATTAAAAAAACATAGTAATAAAGTATAAGAAGGCCTAAAAATTATTAAATTGAAACCGAATTCCTTAAAGGTAATCTCTACAACAATCATATTGAAATAAACTACAAATTATTTCAACATAATACTTCGATAAAGGCACATTTAACAATAAAAAGTCAAAAGTTTAAAAAAAATTATACATATTTCAAAAGGCCTGAAATATGTTTAATTTATTATATAATCCAGAAAATTTATTTTACTGCCACCAATTTCTATTTTGAATGAAATAATCCTATACACATTATTTAAATAATTAAAAAAATATTAATTATATTTGTAGAGCTTGTGTCAGTGTCAGAAATCCAGCCAACCCGCAAAGCTTCTTATTAGTATCCAATAATCAGGTGTGTATGCGAGTTTTTCATCCTGATTTTAACTCTATATACTAATGGAAATTATTTTTTTCTGTAGCATTTTTTAAAAATAAATACACAACATTTCATTTTTCTTTTAACGTTAAAAATGAATAATATTCAAAATAGAAAATAATATTCCCTTAAGCACTTTATTAAATTCGATGCTGACTGGTTCACTCTACTATACATATACTTTTTAAAAGAATGGATGAAGTGAAGTAACATAGTAAAAGCTTAAGAAGTAGAGTACCTATATCATTAATAGAAAGAAGGATAGATCGTAAGGTATGAATTATAGATATATTCAAAAATAATATATTAAAGAATGTTTTTCAGGATGTCTGAAGAGGTGGTAAATGGGGTCGAGTCTGAATAGTGCTTCATTAGGATATCAGCTCCTGCGGCGAACTCTTCTTCGTCATACATTTCACACAATATCCAATATAATACTACCTTCTTCCAAAAGACCCATTGAAAATTATTTCAAGAATTCTCACTCAAATGAACCACCAGACTCGACAGAAATGTGAACTTTATATAATACATTCAACATTAATATTATATCAAGCTGTCCTTTATTTCCTAGACAGCTAAGCATAGCATTTATTCGATATGATGTGAAAGAAGCAGGTGATATTTTTAGACAATTATTCAAATTATTTATTTAATTGTTTTACCGTTTTTCCTGGATTTATGGGATTTCCTTAAAAGGGGTTGATCCTTACAGAACCTAGTTTTTTTAAATTGTAACAATCTAGGAAAAACAAACAAACTCTAAAGTTAATAAATTTATATAAAAGGTTGTTTTTTAATCTTGAAGAAATAGGTTCAAGTACCGCCCACTTAAATACAATTAATTAAAATGCAACTCTTTAAAGTAAAAATAATGCCGAAAAAATATAGAAACGCTTATATGCTATTGTTTATTGTTATGATTTTTTAAAGAATAAGTATATTTCCATAATTTAAATATTCGACAGTTTCAAATTAACTTATAAACATGTTAAATTATTCACTTTTGAATAATGTAAAAAATAGATTTTTTTTTTTATTAGTTGGATTTGTTAACTAATCTAATAAAATGTATATTTTTTATATATATAAACGTCTTTAATATAAATATTGTACACGATATTGTCTTTGTTTTCTAAGAAAAATACATCAATCAATCAGAATCCTTCATTTAAATTATAGAATAGGACATTTAGCTGTTTTATGCTGATACGGAAAAATATGAAAAGAAAATTTTATTGCAACATTTGCCCATCTTTATTAAGATTTTTTTATTAAATCTCACGAATAAAAAATATCCAATTCGAAACGGTCTCTTCCTTATTGTTTTCCGAGTATTATAAGAGCGACATTTTGACGTTGGATCATTATTTTCTCATAATCCTGATTGTGTGAAAAAGTGTGAAGATGTGACCGAGACATTGTAGCTCAACCGTGACCATTGTGAACTAAAAACTACCTGCGATAGATTCAAAACCCGGCCTTTTGTTTTCTAACGATCGGATACTCGTTGTCTCTGAGAATAAAATGTAGAAGTAAGTAGTCACGGTTCTTGTCATAACAGTACTGGTTAAGTTTGTTTTTTGTACATCAATACTGATTCGATCAACTTCGTCATCGTATATTTTATACGATCACTAAAACACCGTCACTAAGCATTGCATAAAAACTACTTATGCCATTACATTCAATAAATCACAATGGTTTATTTCATTCGCTTAAAAATATATCAAGATAGGAATAATTTATATAAATACTGAAATTTCGACATTACATTTAAAACACAAATCGAGGATTCTTGTATGGACTTAGACTTACAAACTATGTTGTGAGTTTTTGCAGCTTTAATAAAACAATCGTTATTAATAAAATAAAAAAAAATATTTAGAGAGAGTTTTCCAATTCTTCGTGATTATTATGTGTTACAATGAAACCTTAAATAATTTAATGTGTGTTTGCTTTATGAAGAAACTATTCCAACTTTTATTTATTTATTATTATACTTACGTCTAGCAATATGATATTTTTTAGAGAAAGATAAACAACACAACAAAATAATAATAATTTTGAAGATTTAGATAGTTGGACAAGTGAGAAAAATATATTTTTACGCTCTAAAGTCACTCTAGATTTTTTAATAAATAATTCATTAAAATTTTATAAATTGTAAATTCAAATGAATAAAAAAAATCGGTTATAAATAATTATTAGGTTTATAGAAATAAATAATTAATTAATTATCTTTTCACCGCTTCGAGCATGCGGGATTCTTTAGATTCAAATAAAATAAAAATAATAACATGCTTAAGTTGATACTTTCGATTTGAAGACTTTTCGATATTTGGATTAAAATTGTGATATAAACATATTTAAAATAATAGATACTATCAACATGTTTCACCATAGTGAGTATTTTTTTTATATTTAACAATGAATTTAAGCTCTAACTAATTACAATAAATAACATTAAAAATGACTAGAAGTAGTATTGGTGATTGTTAGCATTGCAGTGATTGTGAATTGCGGCTTCTTGCACGTGATTAACGAGTACATCTGGTAATGTCTCGTTGACCTGCTTTCTTCATTCATGGAAATATTCAGCTGAAAAAGTGTAACTGGAAGCAATAGTAATAATAGTGGTAGTAATATTAACGGTGCTAACGAAGGCTTTGTATTGTGAAATACAGTACAGCCTGCGCCTATCCACTGAGAACAATGCAATCAACGACAATTTGTGACATTTGTTACACACATGCATATTATATTTTAATATTATACCATATTTCAGATTCATTAATAATAAATAACATTTTGAAAACCAACTTGCAAGTCATTTCATTATGACACTTCTATTTATTGCGACGCAAAATAAATATCTTAATAGCACAATTGTATAATAATAATATAATATTCTGTATTTTCTAAAATTTTCATCTCCATCTATCATCCGAAAATAAACACAACTGTTTTAATTGAAAAATCGATACATTTTTCCAAGGTGTTAAACTTTGAAAATCACTTTTCTCAAAACATGTAAAGTGATCGTATGTTAGTAAAAAGGGCGCCTTCGTGGCACTTGGGTTTTTTTTAATTTTTTATTATTATTATTAAGAGAAAACAGTCTTCTGAAATACCAGCGAACCTACATCTCTGATGGAGCTTTTTGAAAGGGTTTTTTATACACAACAACGTGTTAATTGACTGTCGGTGATCTTAACTATTACTAGTTACACAGGTCACAGACTTAATAATCAGTATTTACCTTACAATACAGGAAATCAGAGTAAACTTCGATCAAGACGATCGATCGGGATTAATATTTATATAATTCCCGATCTCCCAGTCGTAATAACCGATCAAATCAGTTTAAAAATTATTGACTTGAGTGGGTTTCGAACCCATGACCAATGTATTTGTAGCCACGGGTCTTATCCCCTGAGCTATGAACGCTGGTTTATATTATATATTTCAGTATTATGCTGTATTTATAATCATTATTATGATTGAACTAGATTACCTTATTTATATAACTGAGATTTGTTAATAACAATTTTAATGATTGAACTACATACATTGACGTTCCCATTGGATTAATTGTATGATGATTTTTTATCTAGTATCTGTCTCCATACCCAAATAAGACTAACATACATAAATTAATCAATGAAAATACAGAAAATCGTATTTTGAATATCCCAACTTTATTAAGGGTTCTATCGATTGTTGAAGTTAATTTGGAAACGAATGGTTGACTGTTTCATTGGATTGTCAGCAACACACAATACGTGCAAATTTTTTGTGTCAACCAGGTATACCTATATGCTATATTTTTTTGTATTACAGTGAATGAATAGAGTAACAATGCAATATCGACGAGTTGTGAAGCTGACGCGTTAAAAAGGAGTAAATGTTTTGAACGCAGTTTTATCTGATGTTCGGATTCCGCCATTCCAATCCCGTCGTGTTCAAAACACCAACTGCTACACAATTTTTTATATTTAAAATTGCTCCTGGCCGTATGTAAAAAATATGTATTACATACTGACATAAACTATGTAAGCTTAATAATATTAAAACGCTTAGAGTAGCTAACCACTTGTGAAATACATTGTATGATTTTGTATTGTTGTGAAATTGTCGTAAATTGAAGCAGTGGTTCAGTTGTAGTTCCTGTTGAAAACAACTGTAAAATAAGTACTACATGGCATGAAGGTTTTATTACTCGGGTCCTAAGTTATCCAGAATATGTTGTAATAATTGTTTTATTTGTCAAATGTAACTTTAGTAGACATTGAAGATCTTGTATATCAGAGAGGCGAGATGAACATCCAATGTATTGAGTATACTCTTATTATTTAATAGTTAGTACAATATTTATATAAATATATCTTAAATAATCATGCCTGTATGTGCATATACATTTTTTAATGTTTATTGAGATTCTGATACAACCTTGTCTGGTAATATAATATATTATACACACACTACTTAAATAATAACTAATATGCCTAAAAATACAATTTAACTTGAAGTAAGAAATTATTTAAAAATATGTTTGTACATAATGAAATCATTCATTCAATGGTGATAGTCTATTAATGTGTGTCCTGTAATGAGAAGTCATTGTAATAATCACTTCATATGTGATGCACATTTCAAATTGCTTCAATCACCAACATCGTTTAATACTCAATTATCATACAAATACTCAAATTCAAATAATGACCCATCGTCTCATCACGTACAAAAGACATTAATTTGTTCAAAATTTCATGGATGCGAGAATAATAGGGCGTTTGTTGTAGTTGCCGCAATGCGAAATCGTAAAAGAATGAGAGACTTTGAAATTTAATGCTTTTAGGTCTATAGACCCAGTCCATGGGATTTCTAATTATTTATTTAGACTGAGGAACCACTGTCTATCCCGACACTGTCTATTAAAGTGATTGTAGTTTTATTTCTGGCGTGGGGCAGTCTATCTAAACAAATATTATTAGTGTTGCTAAGTTAAGTAAAAGATCAATATTGCTCTTCATTTCTATAATAAATTGCTTAAATTCCACGCATTGAAAATTTCACATATGCATTTTATTTAGACATGAAATATGAGATCCACAGATGATATATAAGGTAAATAATTAAGTCAATTGCAGTACAAGTATACAGGGTGGACTTGAAATAACTGAGAATATTTTAGGGGGTGGTAGGGAATCGTAAGATTAATTGAAAAACAAGATACGATAATAATTTTTTTTTTTTTATATTTTTTTATTAATAAATATTAAAAAATAATTAATAATATTAATTACGTAAAACAGACATAATATACATGTAACAGTCACTACTGAGTACTTCAGAGAAACAGTTGATTCCAAGGTGGGGGCCCAAACTCGATTCCAAAAGCACTATTAATATTAATAAATATTTTTTAATTTTTAATTAATATACTTTTTTAAATTCCCTATAACCTACCACCCCCTAAAATATTCTCACTTATTTCAAGTCCATTCTGTATATATTTTGAAACGGTATTTGGACTCCATTTTGTTGGAAACAATTTTTAAGAAACACACTGAGGCAATGAGAACAAATCAAGAAAACTCTATAAAAAAACATTTTTCACTACCTATGTGATTGATTTTTTGTACTGATGACATTTCTAAAAATATATAAATATTTTTAATATTTCTTTAAATTACAATTTAGACATTTACGGAAAATAAATATCAAATATCACTGTTTTTACAATAATTTTATATATTAAAATATGTATATATAAATCGATTTTCAAATAATATTTTTGTGAATAGGTTGTGTCGTTTTATTTAAATATTTAACGCATTGTTAATCTCTGAGTATTTTTTTTTAAATTCATGATTATAATAACTATGATAGTAGATATTTAATAAAAATTCAATATACATATGACGCTACATTTTAAATATTTTATTTGGGTTATAAATGCCGCATTAAATAATTATAAAATTAATCAAATAAGTTTAATTCAACACAAACACGTGCATTAATAAAGGGGGGAAGATGATTTACCTGAATACTTAGAATCTATAACAGGTGGAAATTGGACAAATGAGCAGTACGTGCCTTTGGTCCAAAATCAGTCAAATGCACAGAAGCGCGGTCTAATCCAACCGTTAACTGACTGTTTTATCAGAGTTGGTTAAAAGGCCAAAAGTTGCTAATTGAATACATTAGGCTTCAAAGACAAAGACTTGGGCGCAGTTTGCTTAATATAAAAACTTTGGCCACAGCGACTGTGTGCACCGAATGTGAGAAAAGTGACTCCAAGTAGAGGACATTAGTGAATCGTTTCTGTTCAAACGGTACAAAAACTTTGCAAACACTCTTCTGTCTACAGATGTGCTTTTAATTTAGCTTTTATATTTTGATTATGGACATGCCAATTAGAATCGCAACATATTCTCGTGTGTATAAAGTTGTCACGGATGCTGTGGTACGTGTGGTGTATATAGTTTGGTAATAGAATAAGGGGATATCTTGTATGCAGGACAGTAACTGCAACCAACGAGCTAATGAAGCAGTTATGTCTCTCTTACTTGTATACATTATTCAAATATATCAACTAAGCTGAAACTTTTTACCCTCTCTAATAAATATATAATAAGTAGTATAATAATAATACAGAGTGCAAACAATAGATAGAGTAGATTTGAAAAGCTGTTTGATTTCGGTCAGAAATGGAATGGGTGGGCGGAAATTCAATGTGAGTGTAGCCGAAGCTAACGACAGACCAACCCTGATTTTCACATCCTCTTCCTGTTGGACATCATCCTTGTGCACCCTCTTTCCGGGTACAACAAGACTACCAACATTACTATTCCTTCCATCATTCAGGGGCACCTGAATATGCGAATTACAGGAAATTGGGGAATTGCACAAAACATGGTTGAACCAACCCAACACAGAATGCTTACTTAAAATAAACCAACAATGTATTTTTTTTCAGATTTATACAGCAGCAAGAACATGCAGTAATTGTATAGTTGATATAAAAATATTACCTAGTCCAAGTGGTTGCAAACAGTGATTTGACCAATGAACTTTTATCTATAGAAGCGTCATACAATATTAAGTTATATATTCGAATATTCCCGGTCACAAATACATGTACAAATATGAATTTGAATTAAGTGAGACGGCGAGGCGGTAGAAACACACATACAACATTTGGTGCATGTCTTTATGCCTCACCTCATCAGCGCCTGCTATGGTTTTGACGTCTTTACAAGTAAGTTTACAGTTTGCTATATAAGCTATATAATATTTTACAAGTTGCTATATAAGCTATATAATATATAAGCTCATTGGCAATGACGTATTCGAACACTGCAACGATTTCCTTTATAATATTACTTTATTATTAATGAAAGAAATTAACACTAAACATTATATGATACATCTTCACTTATCATACTTATGGTATTCACGAGACAAAATGAAGCAAATTTGAAAAAAATAGTATTTTTTTCTTTTAATATCCAAACATTTTAATAGAATAATACACTTTACTACGTATTAAATCAATATATGTAATAAAAGTATAGGCCGCGTAGTTCTCTGCAATTGTGAGCAATTTAAATCCTCTTTTTTTCTAACTCTTGGCCGAGGTTTGCTTATCTATAACCATAATTGACAATTTAATTCATCAAATCGTAAACTAATACTACATATTTTGGGTCACCGGTTAGTGAGAAGCGTATTTATTTACGCTAATAATATTATTACCCCGGCCAAAAATGTCTGTAGCTTATTTGACACCAAAACTGAACAATTATTTAATTTCGGTAAAAATAAATCAATTTATCAATATCTCTAATATTTTTATTATAAGCATGTAGCTTTGTTATAGGATGTAAAGGAATAAGTTATTGAAATTAAAATCATTGTGCTTTTGTTAATATTGATTTAATCGATAACATAGATCTGCTGTTTATCCGCCAAGATCTTTAATTCATATTTGATCACAGTTTTTAAATAACTTATTCCTACACTTTCTATAATAAATATACATTCTTAAATAACGAAAATTTGAAAATTGTATTCTTGAAAATGTGTTCTGATTACATTTTTTAAATAAAATATTACATAAATTGAAATGTCAGCTCTCGTTTGAGGTTCGGTTTAATTTATTTTGTATTGAATTAGTGGGTGTAACACTTGTGTAGTTAATAGTTAATCAATTCAGGTTGCGTCTAATCTTGTCAAGTGGCGATTCTATTAGTTTTATTTGTAGTTAGGGGTTGAATCTTCCATGTTTCCTATTTGCAAGGGTGACCGTGTTTCCGTATCACGTAGGTTCATCATCGAAGTTGAGTGGCGGTTGTGTGAAGAGTTGCTTTAAAAAGAGAAGGCCTCTTTTTACGACACTACGTGACAAGACTCGAATTACGCTTTATTATACAGCCCGGATTTTATAGGGGAGGGAAATGCGTTTACGCAGATTTCGTACGCGAATTGTCTTTTTTTTTGGTTCAGCAATTAAAATTAGACGAGTTCGTTAAATTTGTATTGCGTGATACGTGACTGTGACGAGTATCACGCGTTATTCTGTGTCACAGTTATAATTAACACTGACGACCATTTCGTGACACAATCTAACTTTAAAATGCCACAAAAAGATCTTTTTCACATTAAGAATTCTCAAAAAAAAGATAAAATTTTGATTTATTTTTCACATTGAACTTTTCGGTCCATTCTGTCTGTCTATTAATTCCCATTCATGACACATAGATAATTTATTGTGATTTTTATGCTTGTTTTTAGATTCCTTGTTGTTTTGTTTTTTGTTACTTATAAATTGAATAATTCTAAAATTTTGTTTAGTATTGTACATAATATATACGTATTATAATTATTTTGAGTATGTATTGTTTTATCAACTTCTTTTTTATTTACCACAACCACGTAAGGTATTGGATTGTCTATAAGGTTCTATAAGGTGATTCTTAAATATGTCAATAAATACATAAATAATTATCATGAATTATTATAGTTATTGACCAACAAAACATGGTCATCTGATTAACATATTTTAACATGAATTTAATTAGCTTATTTCTTTATTTATATTTTGAAAAATTAAAAGAAACCACCTCGTTAATACTGTTAAGTAGTGGCTATTATTAATAATTATTTAACCTTATACTCCTGGCCTCTATTTACGAAATCTCAAAATATTATAAGTATTATGATTAAAATCTGATTTTATAATTAAATATTTTTTTAAGTGAAGGTTACATTTGTTTTCTAACCTAACAAATCTCATCTTAATCTAGATCTATCCAATCTTCCCTTGCATTGTCGTATTCTTCCCCCTCGCCTAATTTAGAATCCTTATCAATTATTTCGCATCTTCTTATAATTATCCATAAATCTGTTTTAAATAAGCACATATTTTGATTTATATGAAAGCAGGTGTTGTACGGTATTTCAAAGAAGCCCCGGAAGCGGTTGACAAAAAGTTATTCAGGACTCGGAGGCCTTATATTTGGGCGCAGTACAAATAAATCTAAAGCATCATGGAAATACACACATATATATATATATATATATATATATATATATATATATATATATATATATATATATATATAAACATATATTTTAGAGTAGAATAAAGTGTGTCAAGAGGAATAGTAAAGGTAGAAGTAGGCACAATCTCACAACGACAACAATATTTCTACTTCAAAAAGTCTTGGTCGAACGGACGTTTTCTTGGATGCACAAAACCACTATGCCTATTCAACAGACCTCTTTTCCTTAAATATAAAAATACCCAAATATTCCAAAATATTCACAAAGACACGAATAAAAAACATATTCGACAACTCGTGCCTCTAACTAAAGACTCTGGCTATCTGGCATATCATATTTCTCGAAATCTTTATTACTTGCTAAATACACTATTTTTAAAATATATAAGGTATATGATTATTATTCAAGGACTTTTTTTCACTTTCAGTTTTTTAGAATTTAATTTGAATACATACTACATAAGAATAATAAATATTCTATTATCATAATGAATTTATGATTAGTAAAGAAATTGTATATACACAATGTTATTAAAATGTATTTTGTAAGGTTTTGTATTAACAGAGAATCGAAATGGGTTTTAATTTTTTTCTCCACACTTTCAACAATAAATTGTTTTTTAAACACTTAAAGTGTTTTTTAAAATAATTAAAATATCATAATATCATATTTAAATAAAAATTCTCATGTCAGTTATAGGTAATAAAAGAATTTATATTCTGTATAAATCTCAATGTTATTTCTAATGAATATTATATAATAAATCAATGTATAAATTCAAATTTAATAAATAAATTATGATATATTTTACAATGAAAATACTAATTATTTAACATTCCAGTGATAAAATAATAACAAAGACGTGAGAATAAATATTCAGGCAAATGCATATATCAATTAAATAAATATGATGTAATGAATAAAGGCATAAAAATTGTGGTTGATAAATTGTAGTTTTGTGATGGTTATAATGCATTGTTGAAATCCTGTATTATTTAATTTATTCCCAAAGTTTTATTTTACGTCAGATTTACCCTTATCACATGGAGTTTTTAACAAAAAAGGCTTCTCTTATTCTTTACAATATATTGTGTACATTTTAACCGCTCTGAATATTTATTTCAATGCTCTCAAAAGCTTTGACCTGAAAAGCCAAAACACAATGCCCTTTTTATTAAATTTTTGTGTTAAAATTAATTTATAATTATTTTAAAATATTCATAAAAAATTGTTTTAACACTTTGTAAATGTAATTTTAAAAGGTTTTATCTCCTATTATAGTTATTCAATTGTGATATCGGTAAATTGTTGAAAACTGTTATTTGGCGAATATAAGCGAGTTGAGTGAAAAGGTCATTAATCACAATCAAGCAGTTTGGGTCGAAAATGGTATCCTAGAAAGATATCCAAAAGCTAATAAAAACCCTTTAACTCCCCTTTAAGATATATGGAGATTGCCCTTTCCAATAGAATTGAAATTAAACTTGAGAACCTATATTCGAGTGCGATCTTCTTTATAAATTGCTTTCTCCGCAAATAAAAGCTAGACTGGCCATAAAATAATATTATTCTCCTTAATCTATTGGACTTATATTGAAATTAATCCTATAATCAATTATTGTTACAATTATTATACTACCAACTAGAATATTTGTATTAAATACATATATTCATTCATTTTAATTATTATTGGTATTATAATAGGAAATCACTTAAAAACAATCTATTATGTTTGACTTAATTTGGATCAATTTATAAAAACATGCGACTATTTTTTTTATCTAAGATATGATGAGAATAGAATTTATATATATATATATATATATATATATATATATATATATATATATATATATATATATATATATATATATATATATATATATATATATATATATATTGTAAAGCTTAAAATATAATCTATGTATTTAAGAAGAATTTAACTGTTTAATTAATTAATGAATGCTTTAAAAATAAAAACGTCAAAAATGTATGATAATCAATATTTTTATTTAAATAATTTGAATTGTATTTGGAATTTATTTTAACACTAGATATCTTAATTTTTTCGAAAAGTATTTTTCTAATTGTTTTTTGTTCTTTATTTTAAATATGTATCATTTTAGCAAGTTCTAATTAATTTTAAAATCAATAAATATATACACTAACAGAATTACAATTAATTACGTTTATATACTCTTATTAGAAGATTATTTTTATTATAAAATATGTTGTTAGTCTCTGAAGAGTTTTTTTGAAATGCAAGAATAAAATTATTGTTTGCATATCATTAGATTTATTCATTAAAATTTTATGAATACACACGACAATATCAATATTATTGTCAATTGGCACACATGTTGAAAATTTATGTTGTGACATATTGCCAGCGTATAATTTGGAATGTAACCAAAGAGTGAAGATATTGAAGCTATAAATCCTGTCCACTGAGATATTTCACTAGAAGATATTGAAAACGTGTGCATAACTTGGTGTGGCCATCTTCCAGGTATTTCAGCGACACTATCATGAAAAAGTCCAAGTTTATCACCAACCTTTTTGAATTGCAAATCAATACTATTATTATTTTATACCTGATTTACTGCTTTCAATAATACCACTTTGTTCAAATGGCCTCAGAATCCAAATACATACATTGTGTGTGCTGAGCATTTGATTTACGTTATTGCATGTTTCTTGGATTTATACGATAAATTTGGCAACCGCACCTGGAAAAATATATTATACTATTGGCATAAATATGCTATGGGACTACTGTAGTTTATAATTTACATTTAAGTACGGTGAAATTGCTCTTTCACATTTATTTTAACTGAATTCCGTTTCTCGTTTGAGGGGTTTTTGTTTGTGTTTCAACTGAAAATAGAGTGTGTGAGGTAAAGTTTTCAACGAGGACCGACGACGGTTTTAAATGAACTCAGTCTTCAGACGCACGCAAGTAAAATTTTCAACTACAAAAACAATTCTAAGCTCATCGACTTGCTGAAACTTTGCTCTGCAAGCTCTTAAAGGAGTTCAATTTTAGTGGTGAGTTGAACTTCAAGTCGTAGATTACAAACATAGAAATACTATGTGAGTGAAATGAGTTAAATGCTATATTAATATACCCTTCATTAAAATTTCTTCTTCAAAATATTTGCCTTTAAAAATTATTGTCTAATTAAATTTAATTTAAAATTTGGCATTTATACAATCTAAGTATATATACATCTTACATACATACATATAACTGAAATACACATTCAAATAATATTATTAAATTTTATAAATATTGATTAAACGAAAAATGTAAACTCTTTAAAAAAACTATTGATATAAAATAACAACAAGATAAATATAGCTACATAAGTATACTTTATTTTAATAATCAAATCTGAGGGGTAAGTAATACAAAATATTTATAATTTTAAGGAATTCGTTGATGTAGTTTTACTTTTATTGATATAAAAATGCGTTATTCAGGAAACGAGTATTTTTAAAATAGTACTTCTTTCTCAAATATTTATTTAAATCGATTTCAATTTCATATAATTTTTTTAATTAATAAAAATAAAATTACATAATTGTTAACAATTTATTATTTCTAATATTATGATCCTTTTATTGAAAAAAAAACTAAAAAGTGTTTAAAACAATAACAATATGAAAGCCAATATAAAATAAACTGTGGGTTGGATTCAAATATTGTAATGAAAACAATTCAATTTCGAAATGATAATTGAATGTGTGATTGAAAATATTTATCGTATTTTGCATAAATCAACTCAATATAGTTATTATTTTTATATAGGTTTGCATACATTCGAACTAATTAAACGATTAATCAACGTCAAAAACCAGTGTTTTTTCATAATTATATTCTTATAATATATATTATTTAAAGAGCATGTTTTGGGCTTTCTTAATTCTTTCTCTTCTGTATTATTATCATATTCTGTTTTCTCAACGAGGCCTAAGGGACATACTAGACTCGTGATGTTTTCCAGACAATGTTCTCTCGAAACTACGACCTAAATGTGAATTACTCATCATTTTTGGATGTCTCGGATGAGTCGTTTATTAAATTACCATTTAATTAGAATGAAATGTGAAAACATTTTAAATGGAGTGTACGGGAATACTTGAACATGTTATTCTTTTACATATCCAGTAATATATGATTACAATTCTATTTTTAATGATGCATTATAAAAATAAGCCACGTGAGACACTAAAATTCAAGCTAATGCAAAAATCAGAGCATATATATAGTTAAAAGTGAAGAAATTCCTGTCCAATCATTTAATGTACTGAATAATAAATTTTAATATTTATTTAATTATATTTTATGGAAAGGTAGGATGTCGCTAAAATATTTTTTTAATTAGTAAGTAATTAACTATTTCAATTGAATCATTTTTGAGATAATATTATTCTTTTAATTGACGACTTGAGAATGAATGTCCGCACCTGGGTGATCTCATTTCCACCAATTCTGCCGCCTACAGGGCTTGTGTAACCTTATATGGAAATATATATACAATAACGGGTTGCCTCATACACTTATATACAATTTTTATATAAAACCTTTGCACAATATGTTTGATAAGGTTTTTTTTTGTTTTCGTCTTGTCAACAATCTCAAAATAAGCAGTTAAATAAATAAATGGATTTTTGTTTATTATTTTTTCTATAATCTACTTCCAATAAAAAATCTGAAACTGACTGAAATTCCACCCTTTATAATAAAAACATTGCTTTTAACATTGATTGAATTGAACCTAACCTAACCTAACCTAACCTAACTTCAAGTCAAAGCCATAAATTTAAATTTAATAATAATTATGTCGAATATAATTACGTAATCGGAAAGTCTCACGCATTTCTTGATTTATCAGTATGTCGTAACTTTATAATGATAGTATTAAAAGGGTTAGTTAAAGCAGCCAACATGAAGGTGTTCAAAAAGCGAACACGCAAATGAGTCTTTGTTGAATATAAAGGAAACCACACGAGAATTGGCATTGTTCCGGCAGACGGTGGCTCATAAGGCCATGACATTTGGGGCTGTAACCACCCCTAGCCATCTCACCCTCTCGACCCCAGCCTCTGCTTGTTGCGGTCTCTCCTTTAATTTTTCATTTGCACTTTGAGACTCTATAACGTCGTGAAATGTCCCACTTCTCATGTTTTTCATAAACACGACGTCGACGGATGCAGTTTGTTCTCATTTGCACTAATGAATATTTCTTGGCCGCTCCGAGATGTAATTTTTTCCGTAAGCCTCTCACGGAATATCTTACTTGGCCTGACTGTTAATAAATTGACTTCTTTTACAGCCTCGCACCCGGGGTGAAACGGAATTTAAATTGGCCCATGCTAATTAATTTTAATTAGAAGCATTTTTGCAAAAATGTATAACCATTAAATTATTTTACTTTGCTTCATTTATACAGATTTATTTATCAGAATTCAGGATAAGATTTTTTTAAATATTATCATAACGTCAATTTAATTATTAATTGTATGAATACATATCTAATGCCGCGTACAAACACTCGCAAATATTTCACATTTGCTTTCATTCATCGAGTGTGTGGTCATTTTTTACCAAAGAAATCAAATGTTCATCCAAATCGCATAATGGGTAATATTGCGAATGAATATTTGTTAATAATATTAAATTGGAGTGTATGGATGCACCATAAAATGAGAGTTCAAACTTGATTATTTTAAGACTCTTTTTCGCGAAACACATGGTTAATGCTCGCTACTGATAAGGCAATAATCGTTTTCAAAAGGTTTTGTTATGAAAAAACTTCATACTGAAAATATTAACTTAACCCCAAACTTCCAAGTATAGTTTAATCAATAAAGGCAAGTCATTGGCAGTATTTAGGTGTAGATGCTGTACATATCTTCCCGAGTTCTTGTTCCATTGGGGTTGTATGGTGTTGTGAAGTTGGGTAATTGAAGTTGAAGGTGGTAAAGAGTCCTTAGTTTCCTCATATAGATGCTAATTCTTGGCGGACGTACGTAGCAAACAAGTTTGGCCTCTGAGAGGCACAATACATTATTTTAATAACACTTAGAATACCCATAATATTATCAACACCCATTGCAATTTGTACCGCAAATACCTTTGCATTGAATCGATACCAATTTCAACTTTGAACATTCCAGATATTCCTTTGTCTTATATTAAATTGTCTGGTATATTTTCATTGTGGTAATTTCATAATCTTATCTGTGTAAATTTAAAATCTCGTCGCGTGCAAGAGTCTCGATCATGCGATATTGTTTGCCTTCTATCGGATTTCTTCACATTGTGAGGGTGGTCTTTGGGGTGGCCAGGGGGTGGCAACAGTTGGTGAAAGTAACTCATACAATTGTACAGGCAACTCACGCTTTGGGGTGCGACACACTAATTTCCCATCGGGACACTACATCTGCCAAGAAAAGACATCCAGATATATAATTTAATATTTGATAAACCAGACTTGGCCCCGCAGTCAGCTTTTCATTTAAGTCACATTTCATAATGGAGCGCGCTTTGTCTTTATTCTTGTACTTTTCAAGTGTTTTTTTTTCTCAAACGTATTTAGACTTAATCCCTACAGATCCCCAATCAAAGTTCGCAATTTTTTGGTTCGACTAATCGGATTAGATGGGGGAAAGTCAAAAGCTATGTAAACACCACGGGGAAGATTTTCCCTCGGTAAAACTCACAGCTTTGTAGATTTTCCGCCTCGTTTTTGTTACAATGAAAATAATATTTTTCTGATACAAAAGTAAAAAAATAATCGATTATATTTCACCAAGAATGACATAAGTACTTACTTGTTTAATATATCATTATTTTACTTGTTTAAGTTACGCTTAGCATTATTATTTTAAAACCGTACTCTTTTTTTAACTAATTAACCGAATTTGGAAGATTTATAAACCATCGCCATTTTTTATTAAAATAAATTTATAGAGCTGCCAAGAATTTGTGACCCAGTCTGTAAAATTAGGTTATATTCATATTTTTATTTAATGTACTTGAAAAACTATTAATACAAAATACGTGTTTAATCATGGCTTTAATTGGGATATTCATAAGAAGCTAAAATGGATTCTCTCAAATTCAATTTGTCATATTTAAATATCAAAATATCCTAAATTAAGCTAATTGTTTCCGTTTTTATATAAGTATATCCATAAAAATATTAAGAAAAAACTCCGAAATACAAATTTTGTTAATTTTTGAACATATACAGGGTGGACTTGAATTAACTGAGAATATTTTAGGGTATCGGAAATATAAGCGAAACAAAATATTAATTTTTTTTTAAATAAAAATGTATTAATTAAAAATTAAAAAAAAAATGATAATATTTTTGCTTATAAGTGCTTTTAGAATCGAGTTTGGGCCACTATCTTGAAATCAGCTGTTAATTTATGCTTATATTTGGGATACCCAGCTACCTCTTAAAATATTCTCAGTTACTTTAAGTCCACCCTGTATATTAAAATAAAATAATAAATGATAAAATTAATTCTTCAGAAAAGGAAATCACAATTTCTTACAGAGAAAATGTATTTTTATATACTTCTTTCTAACGTGGCTGTATACTTTACGTACCAGTGAACTAATGTCTAATAAAGAAATTATATTTAATATAATTTGTGTAAAAGGCACAATGTGTAGGGTATTCAGGGGTAAAAAAGGAGATATTGTATTAAGGGGTAGCAGGTGATCCCAGATGGTGCTTCACAGTTATAAGAGGATCGGACTAGACTTGCCCAATTAGAGTTGTCACCAACAATCCCTTGAATTATCACCTCTGTTACAATATTATCACTGGGAGCTAGATATCATGATTAGGCCATGTCACAGTTATATCGAATATATTATAATAATGTCATTATAGGTAGTGAAACAGGTGATGAGATAGTGTAATATATATCTTAGTATGTATCTCGGTGTTCACGATTGAACGGTGTGGCCAGTCATGCGGCTTCAGACGGTAAATTGATTTCCTTTGTTAGTATTTCCTTTAATTCGATCGCTCTATGTAAATTTAGAGAACCACTGCCTCATTCAGGCCCTCGCTATATACATAGCCGTTACAATCCAATACCATTATCATCAACCATAGATACAAAAAGCCACACAAATAAACCGAGACACTCCTCCGCGCACAAGATTCAATAATGGCCCTTTTACAAATGAAAACCAATTTGGGGAGACATTTATTTAAAATAAATATCATTATCGCAATGTGCTGAAGAAGGATCTATTCAACAAATTTGCATTTAACAACTTATATCCAATTATTAACAGACGTAGTCACCTGTCGTCCAAGTATAAGTTACTTCTATATAAATTGATTATCAGACCGATTCTCTTGTATTGCCCAGCTTGGTGGTTACTACGGTGAAAACTCATATCAATAAAAATTAAATTGTCCAAAACAAGTGTCTTAAGATGGCCTTAGATCTTGAACCTGACACAAATCTTAAAGAAGTCCACAAGGACATTTAGTTAAAAATGATCAAAGCAAATATCGCAGATTTGAGTAAAAAACATTACATTAAAATGACTAACTTCCCGACTAACCCAATCATAAGACATGTAAATAAAACCAAATATGCCCTGAAGAAACGTAAGTTCATTTTACCAATGGATTTCCAAAACTGATATTATTTATAAAAAATAAAATGTAAATTTCTAATAATCCACTCAACTAATATTTGGTTTTACCCAAACAAACTGTTATTTAGTTTTTATGAACATTTTAAAAACTTAATAAAGAAATTGTAATATAACAAATTTGCATTATAATAATAAATTTACATCCCGAATAAATTATGTATGTATACCTACACACAAAACATATTTAATTTTTAATATAGAAATAAAAATGCATTTACTAATATACAATTATCCCTTTAATTAACTGGTACCTACCATATTAAAATAAATGACTTTCGATAATAAAGTGTTGAAGGTTTAATAATACAAAGGCGCGACGTTATTACGGTCAGTCTCCGTGTTACGCTATTTCAAAGTGATTTATTTTTTTGCTCCCCGATAAATGTTTATTCATGCTATCATAACGTGAATACAATACGAAGGCACCTTCTTTATAATAAACAAGTCGCCATACCAAAAAATATAATAAAGGAATCAATTGAATAGCATAATGGCCGATTGACTACAAGATGGCCGAGAAGTACCCATGACCATGATAGCTCAATTAATATGTACCAAAAAAAAGAAAACCACATTTATTATTAAGTTTTATTCTGAATGAATTCATATTTTATTTAAATTATATCAGTAGTAGAATTAGACGATGATTGTATTGTGGTGAAAATGCACCCTTGAAAGGTTTATTTAAAAAATATACATACCCTAAGATTAATGTGACCTTTTGTGAATGGTTTGCTGAAATATGTATATCGTATGTAATTATTATAACTTATATCTTTTATATGAATCTCATGTTTATAATTACCTAATAATAAGGTATTTTTTATAAATAAAGAATATGTGAAATATAATTTAAGGGTAAAGAAAAAATTTGTAATGCATCCTTTGTATTCTCAAAAAAATTATAATATGTACCACATATAAATTAAAATAAAGTTGGTTTTAAATGCAATATTATAACGTTCATAAAAATAACCCAGTATTAAAAGGTTGACTATTTAATAAAGCTTTAAAAAATTGCACAAAGAAATCAAAGAATAGAAATTAATGCAGGAGAATACTTACTTAATTAACGCAACGGATTACATAATTAATCATTAATAGCAATTAAGATTCGCAACGGCCCGGGCCAATCAAAAATGGCTACAAGTGAGTTTATTATAAATATATTATATTGACTTGAGCGTTTTTTCTATTATATTGGAATGAGCAAACACGTTTTATAATATAAAATTATTTAAACAGATTTTATACTGTATTTACATATGAGGAAAATATTCAATGTAGCATACACATTTTCAGTTAGGTAAATAGTATTAAAGGAAAATAAATATTGGAATATTTTTATTTATCTTTCATTAGATCAAGGAGTTTTAAAAGGAAGGTCGAATTTTAAGAATTTAAAATGAATCATGATTTTTTTTATAAAACATAATTTCAACCTGATTGAATACATTCTAAAACATTTCATAAAAACTATTAGCTGTACACGAGGCTCAGTATCCAATTTGTTCTCGTCAATAAGTCGGTCACGAGTCGAGGCAAAAAAAATCTTTTGAATAAAGTAGTTGTGCGTACAAAAAGTGTGTATTTTCCATATCAAAAACATGACTAGGTCTCTCTATTAACCAATTGTCAAGGCAAATAAAGCTACTACGTGATGTTATTTTATCTACTCGTAAAAATAATTTCAATATTACAAACAATCCTGGTAAAATTACAGCATTAATTACGATATGTTTATATTTGTTTTACATTTTTAATCAGGTGCAAAAGGCTTGCGGTTATGAAAGCAGTAAAATTTTGTACTGAACTCTGAAAATTTATTTCATACTGCAGTTGTACTGCATTATTGCAAACACGAAACCGCGACACACTGATATTATTTTATTTTATTTTAACAATTCTAGGAATACGTTAATAACATAATTTTTGTTATAAAAAATGTTTTTTTTTTATTCTAACAAATCACGATTCATAAAAAAACAAGCTTTGTATGTAAAAAAATTTTGCATTACTAATAAAAAAATTATTTGTATAGAGTCGCTGTTTTTTTTTTTAATTTTGGTTTTTAGATACACTTTGACAACGTGTTGATAATTTATTTTTTTACCTGACTTGAAAGTCACCTCAGTATTTACCTAAATATCCAGGAAAGCAGTTTAAACTTGATCGAGATCATAGATTAAATTTGATCGAGACAGTGGATCGGTTCACTATTTACTAACTAAAATAATCCCTTAAAGAAATAATCTTATTATTTTGGGTTTGAATAATCCTTTAAATACGGATAAAAATTTTAAAACTTACGCTTTTGATAGAGAAGTTATTAAAAATCTTTTTTTTATAAATTCAATTATTATATTTATATTAAATTGTTCATATTTTTTTCTGTTTCTGGAGTTCGTCATAGTTCCGTAAATTATATTATATTAATTAAACCGTAAAATATGAATATGTACACTTCAACATATATTTAGATTTTAATGATATCTGGTGGGATTTTTTCATGCAAATTTTAATGCAGAATAAAATTTTCTTCATCAAATATCATAATTTGTAGTTGAATGCAAAAATATTTTTTATAGATTAACAAATTTTTTTATTAATTTAAAAAGAAATGCGTTGTTAGAGTTTGCGTCTCTCAGCTTGAATCAGTTTTTGGCCTTACATATTGTTTGATATTATTTTATGTGATTTGTATATAAAAATATAACATGTACTTATATATGTATATAAATGATGGTGGAAAAAATGTTAAAATAATCCGATGATGAGCTGAAAGCATTATTGATGGTGGTAGTTTGAGATTATAGAGTTTCATCAATTTGCTGGTGTCAGGTGGTTTCCAGGAGATGCAAGGTAAGGCCAGGTTAAGAACCCAGCTCATGTCTTTAGTACTGACGATGGAGGACGTCATTTTAAAATGGCGTCACAGCACTGACACGTCTTTGATATTCCGCACACCTTTATATCACGTGCTGAGAATGCACCAAACTAACTACCTGCACACTTTACTGCCATATCCAACATGTCGTCAAATTTATTTTACACCCCGTCTCACACCTGTCTTCGATTTTCATCTCTAGCGTCGATTAACGGTAATTGACGCTTTCGAGCAAAAAACTAGACCTTTTTGATAGTACGTAAATCATCATGTGGCCCATATGGTAAATTCGATATTATAAAAAATAATAAGTTTTTAACCACTTTGATAAATCATAAATAATCATTTACTTGATCCAGCAATCAACAAGACTAACAATAATTCGAAACTACGTCTTTTGAATTACACCCGAAAGCTCTACCTATCGAATTCGTATACCACTAAAATTTAGGCCAAATATTAGTATTCTTCTCGGTTTTAATATTTAATAAATAATATTAAATAAAGTTATATTACATACATGAATTTAACATGAGTCCGAAATTTTATAACCTTGAAATAATTCACTCGATTCAAATTTGGTTTTACCCAATCAAATTGTTATTTAGTTTTAATCATAATACTTTTTTAGTATTTTTGGTAATGTAGAAATATTCTTGTTATTGTATATTAGTCTTCATATCTGTAAATGGGTTTTTTCCCATACTCTAAAATAACCTCTAATGTCACATAAAATGTTATTGTTAACCTCATATTGGTTATAGGTAAAAAGATTTATATATTCTACAGAAGGTGTACATACTTAGGTCAAATCATAAGATGTTTTTGATGATGCATAACTATGTAAAATTCAAATTAAAAAAAAAAAAAAATATATATATATATATATATATATATATATATATATATATATATATATATATATATATATATATATATATATATATAAATATATATATATATATATATATATATATATATATATATATATATATATATATATATATATAAATATATATATATATATATATATATATATATATATATATATATATATATAGTCCGAAATATTATAGTAAGGCAAAATAGGCTTAATAGTAATAAAATGGGTTGGTAGAATATACTAGAGCTAAAAATACATGTAAATATTGCATTTATAAGAAGAGGTAACATATATTTTTATAATAAATCAATTCATTCCTTAGTAATTTGAGTAAAAAAATTAAGTATAATTTGTTGAATCTTAGTGTTACATATCCCTGATTTAATATTTTTGCATAAATATATCTGAAATATTTTCTTATAATATTATATAATTGAAATATTTTGTGTTTTGACAACTCAAAGGAATTTGGGAAATTTTAGCTGAAAATACCAATTAATTCAGGAGAAGCAACGTTGTCAGTTGTATTTATTCATTGCTGTCCAAAAGTGACTTTTTACTCCTGAAAATAAATTAATGAATACCTACGTATCATCCAATCTTATTTATTTTTGAAGAATATAAAGCTGAATGTGTATAGAGGTATAAAGCGCTTGATAGAATCACATTATAGTGCATTTGGCTCTGACCTAAATTTACTGAATTGCCATATTCTGAAGCCAATTTCTACCTTCAACTACATTCCCACAATCCAATATTGAAATATCATTTAAAAAACCTTATTTGCAGTAAAAAATCAAACAAAGAGGTATTAAAATAAAATGAATTCAAGTCGCATCGCTTCAAATATTTAGGAACTTTTGCACTTTTGAATATTTAACAACTCATCTGAATATCCCTGATTTGAATATTGATTTGCTGGAGGAAAATTATTCAAATTCTCTCTCTTTTTTTCCCTAAAAAACCCGTATCGCGTTTCAAAATTTTGTTTGATCATAAAATTCTCGTGTATATTAAGTGACATGAATTTCATCATCGGGTAATCTGAGAATTTTTTAAATGTTATATTTAGTTCATCCCAATACGACGAATTCTAGGATAAAAGAGTCTTTCTAATATTGTGGGATTTTTCAATCTGGAAACTGAAATCAGGCCATGACAAGCCTTAGGCAACAAGTTATCATGTTGTATGGTATTTTCACAGTGTCGCACTGAGTAGTTTTATTATTAATATTAGCTACAAAAGTATTAATTTAAAATATATTATATAAATTGTAATGGATACAATGTTTATTTATTAATTTACGCCACGACGAGCTTTTATTTTTGAGAGGGTTTTTTATACACAACAACGTGTTAATTGTCTGTCGGTGATCTTAACTATTACTAGTTACACAGATTACCGACAGGGCGCCTCTGCCTGATAATAATCTCCTCAGTATTTAACTTAGAATCCAGGAAATCAGAGTAAACCTGGACCAAGACGATCGGGATTTTATTAAAATTATTCCCGATCTCCCAGTCGTAATAACCTACAAATCAATTTAAAAATTCTTTAGTGGAATTTGAACCCATGACTACAGTATTTGTAGCCACGCTTCTTATCCCTTGAGCTATTTCGCTGGTTGAATAATTCTATTGAAAGAAGGAATGAATATATAGAACCCTTTGTGATAAAGCTCAATTATTTCAGTGGGGTTAATTGAAAAGTAATGGCAATGCTCAAAGATAAGGTGATTTATATGACTAATTTCCATTTCAAACCCTTGTTCTCTAAGATTTCAAGCCTGGATCATATATTTTCATATCTAAAGCTGATTTTTTACAATGTGATGCTCAGAGCTTGTTTTCTATATAGAATATTGATCACTCCGTATACTATTACCTCTAATGTATACGAATAGTACGCTTTTTTCATTCTTTTATATCTCTCACAAACCGCTCAGCACTTAGATTGTATTTGAATATTTAATGTAATAACGTTATCTGTGGTATGTTCCACCCTCTTTGCTAGATTAAACCGCTGCGAATACAGCCTTCGGGGACAAGCCTTGATACTGCAGTAAAATGGGAACACACACACGTTCGCCATAATAAAAAACGTTCTTTCTACACCATCTTTCTCTTTCGTACTCGTAGTCAGAATAAATTTGCAATTTAAATGTCATATTTCAAAGAATCTATAGCCCGAAAGCCTGAAACAGCGACGGGACGCTTTATCGATGACGTCACTTCTCCGTATCAATATCACTAAACCACACAAAGAATGTATTTCAATAAGGAGATATTTATTTGTTGAAACTGAACAATATTGGTCCATTAAATAATAAAATGTTTCATTTCATCATCAATCATTTTTTCTATATATTTATTTATATACTCTCTGAGCGGATTTTTGAGATGGTTTTTACAAATTTTGGTTTTTTTAGAGACAACAAAGGGTTAATTAATTTTCTTGCGTTGAACTTAACTATTACTAATTACACAGGTCACTGATAGTGATAATTGTCTCAGTATTTACCTAACAATCCAGGAAATCAAAGTAAACCTCGATCAAGACTTCATAAATGTTATTCCCATCTTCTAGTCTTAAAACCGATCAAATATATTTTTTTACTTGAGCGGGATTTGAATCCATAACCACAGTATTTGTAGCCGCCTCCCTTATACCCTAACTGTTTGTAACTATTTAATATTTTATTGTATAAGTTTACTTTAAAAGAAACCATTAGAATTTACTTAATTTTTCCACAATTTTTAATGTAGGGCTTAAATTTCAGATGGTTATGATAATTATTCAGCATACAAAATAGAGTTCTCGAATGAAACGAAAGGCCAGTTTTGTTTTGTCATTCTTTTTCAGGGGAAAATCACCACCCAATTAATATCCCGGCCACTGTTATCGGTTTTTCTTTGATATTCATTATTCAAATTCGAAATATTCACCGCAATGAATAAATTGACTAATCAATACCAAACTCAGTTTTCTAGTTATGATTGGTTTATATCAAATTTGTAGTTTTTTATTTTAGTGCACGGATTTCTTTGAAGTTTAGATGTCATCGGATAGGTGACTTCGGAAAACTTGTAGGGTATTCAATTTGCAGTGAGTCTGTCGTCTTTTCAACGCCATAATTTCATCAGGACCACATCTAAAAATGAGTTCCCTCTGGGGTCGGGACTAGATGGAGGAGAGGTTTTCTGGAGTTGGCAGAACTTGGCCATTAGCTGTGGAAACCCCATGGAACGTGTCGTCTCTTGTTGACTCTGGGAATGCCGGTTAGTTTTAGATTTTCAAAGACAACTTTGGACAAATTCACTCCCTTGTTACACTTTCTTCGATGAGAACCTGAACCACATCATTTACCACTCAACCAATTATAAACTAACTCTTTGACTAACAATTTAACGACTCTGCTAAGGTCATATAAGTACCAATAAGGGAAGATACAACATCCATGTATAAAATATAATATTCTTATATTATATTCTCACTATTCCATTAAACTCAATTTTGTAATTATTATATTAAAATTATTGCAGAATTGTAAATAAACCAATGCAATATGTCATATTTATACTGTTTATTGGTAGATCTACTAGATATGAAGGACTAGTTGCTGTAGGTGGGCCTGGGAAACCACTATATTTTTCCGTTAACGACACCTCCCTTACAAGGAATAATGTAAATATGGAGTAACGGTATTTATTTATTTTATTTAATCATATATATTATATTAGTAATAATTATTATTGTTGATTTACAAAAACAACTTGAAATAGTACATGATTAAATTATTAATTGTGCTATTAATTTTAGAAAAATTTAGGGCCGCATTCAATATAATATGTAATAAGAGTGTGTAAATTAAAAATTAAATACATATTTTTATTTGATTATATTGATAATGAATTGTAATAAATGTTTAGTTCAATGATGAATAAATTACTTAGTTATTTACAATATTGCATTATTGAAACATGAATTGTCTTTGTCTTTGAATGCCAATAATTCTACATGATATAAAATTATCTTGATAGTAAATACTTCTTATATTGATATCGATTGAAATTGTATACTTGTGTAAGTAATGCAATAATCTTAAGAGCAATGTGAATGTAATTGTATTGTATTCAAGCCTTAGATATTAAATGAAACAGCATGTATTGAATAAGACAATCAATAACACATTTCCCCATCGATTATCATCAGTTATCTTCAAATGGATGCTTTCTGATGATCAGCTAATCTCATACGACAACACAGGATATTGAATCCGAAGTTACTACACTACACACTAATATATGATTATTAGTTTTTTTCGATATCCCAATTTTAAAAACCGATAATTTTTTGAGACTCGAACGGGATTTGAACTCATTACCACAGTATTTGTAGCTAGGTTTCTTATCTTCTCAGCTATTACACTTATCATTCTTTTTCTAAGGAATGTTTGAACTGTCTTTATATTAATATCTTCAAATATTCTACAGTAAAGCATATTTTAAATATTTCAAATTTATAAATTTTAATATCCAGAACATGCAGTTTTATCAAATTATGAGATTTATTTAAAGAAAAATGTGATTAAAAAGAAATATTTTGACTGATTTTATGATCAAGATATTGAGTTCTTGTAATTTTAATATACAGATTTGACTAAAAAATTAATAATTTTTAACAGAAACTATATTTTTCTAACTGCACATTTTGGATGATCTGTTAGTGTTAGCCATATTTTCAAATATATGTATTTGCAATACAAATATTGGTTTATTTATAATCTACGCATATATTTTTATATATATATATATATATATATATATATAATTAATGGTTATATATAATGTCAGAAGTAGTCATGGAGAGGATGAAAAATTGCTCAATGGTAACAATTGCGCATTAAAGCAGTGTCCCGTATTTTTGCACGGGAATGTGGATGCATTAGGGTGAAAAATAGTTGGAAATGTTGGAATATATATATATATATATATAAAGCGGTCGTAAGTATATCAATAAGGTATAGTGGAATCTAGTTTTGTTCCCGGTGAAGATTTTAAAAGGAAAAGAAGTGGAAAAGTAAGCGAGGTTGTGGAATAAGAATGGGTTATATTGCGGGAGAGTGGAGCACATAGAGCTCGCTTGGAATTACAGTTGACGTATATTTGTAGACTCCTGCAGGTAAATTGTTTCCTCTCATACAAGCACCGCCCTCTTTAGCCAAGTTTATCAATCGCTGGTTTCCCGCAGGCAAACCTTCAGATCCGATAGCCAACTACTACAGCATCTCCGAGGCTAAACGAATTAGCGGATCTATCTCTTTGTGTGCATACACACTGAGAAGCCACACTCCTGCACTTAACTATGCATAACATCGAACAATTTATTAAAATACTATTTTTAGAAAGTATTTCAAATCGATGAGCGTTTATTTTGAAAAAAATCTTGGACTATAAAAAAAATATATCAAAACCCACCCCATGCCATTTTTGAAAATATTTACATACGCCAATCCATCCAAAGCACATACCACATAAAATTTTATTGACTCTCACATAATTTATTTATTAAATTGATTCTTAAAAATGGCACGTTTTAATAAAGAACAACGTGGTATACCCATTATACTTTACACATATATAAAAATTATACAACTCGTATTTTTATTTCCAAGGTGCAGTCATACTACGATATTCTGTTTCGAAACCTTAATTCGCAAACCATTTGAGCAAATTTTATAGGAGACAGAAAAAACTTCAGCATTTTTTCACTAGGCAATAATTCTTAAAAATGAATTTCGGTTTTTAATATGGTAAAAAAATTATATTTCACTTCAGTCGCTAAAATAGCTTAAGATTATTGAAGGTATACTTTATGAGAGATTTTTGAGTAAGCCCTTTTGCTTATTTGTCAAATTTGCTAAATTTAAAAAAATATATAATTATTATAAAGAGAAAAAAAATAAACGTTCGATCACTCCATTATTAAATTCCTAGTGTTGGACTTAAACCTATAACTTCTGTATTGCCCCCAGTTACTTAAAGCAATCCAGATGATGTATTGATAATCCAGTCCAGATAAACTATTGTTTAATTACAAATAAAATGAAATATTTTTGTCAAGGGTGTAATTATTGGGTTGTATAATCTCAGGGTAAGTTTTTTTAAGAAGACGACTTTAAGTTTCTATAGAAATCAATCACTTGTTACAAGCCGCTGAAACCTTTCATTTTAATTAAATAAATGTATATTTTTCCTAAATGAATTTTTGTGAAAATGTTGTAAAGTTGAGTATAGAAGAGTTGATCTCGGGGGATGAAATACAAAAGGCAGGCAGGCTTTTGAATAGCCTAGCCGTTCGGTCTGGCTAACGTAATGAAGAATTAAGAAAAGTAAAAGAAACACTTTATTAATCGGAAGACCGTCGGCCTTTGTGCAAGTTAGCTGCTTGGGTTCTAAGAGACCAACTTCCAGATAAACAGACAATGGAAACTTTGACCAGCAAGAAGTACTACCGGTTCATAGTGGCTGCTTGATTCGATCCAACCTATTTCATTGTGAAAACTAAACACGAAACCGAGCAAAAATAAACATGCTCGATTTTATTGCATTTCACTTAATTAAAAATGTGCTATTTTTAAACAGATTTTATATTTAATTATAAAATATACTCCATTCTCTCTCCACCGCTTATAAACGAGAGAACTTACTCACAAGGATGCGTTTCTAATAAATAGCTAGAGTTTTTTTCTATAATGTTTTATTTAATATATACTTTTGAATTTTGGTAAGAGTTTTCAGAGAAGTGTGAAAATAAGACAATCACAACACGTTGGTGTTTGCGTGCTCAATAAATTTTAAACAGTAACATGCAAACCCTGACCAAATTATTAAATATACCATAAATAATGTGAGAAATAAGTGTATTTAAATAAATTTAATAAATTAAAGTTTTTATTACCAAACTTACTGTTACGCATTGTTTTTAGAAATTTCTCTCCATTTTATGCATCACACTATAGAATACATTTTAATATTATATGCAAACTTAGTCCAGGTGGGTGTAATGAAGTGCTTTGACGTATTCGACCTCTGTAAGGATTTATTTTATAGTATTGCTTTATAAATTTGATATTTGAACTCTCTGATATTTACATAAAACATAATATAAATCATCACTTATCATATCATACAAAAATTATTATATATATAAACAAGGATGCAAATTAAAATATTGCAGTTTTATTTTATTAATATTATATTATTAATATTTTATAAGATTGTTCTGTTAATATCCGAAAAGCCAAACATTTTACCGAATAATAAAGCAATGTGTGTATTAAAAATGTAACAAGTGCTCTACAATTATCAGCAATTTAAAACCTGTTTTTTTCACCCTCTCGGACGAGGTTTGATTATTTATATAAAAATATAAATAATAAATCTCTGAAACTAGATTATTTCCATTGAATAAACATATCTTTATATAATGTTTACCGTCAATCTAAGGTTTATTGAATTAATTTATATGGGCGGTATTCCCAGGCTCGCTTCCGCCATTTGGAAGGGCTCTTGCTATAAAGTTACTTCTACTTTCGCAGAACTTTACTAATAAAGCCACAAATACATACACACACTTTTGGGCCATGATTGCCAATAAATAGCAAAAGATTCAGCCCTTTACCCGCAAAGAAATAGTTGTTTACCCGCATCCAAAGAGCCTCCGAACCGCAACACTGCTAAAACTTTTCATCTCCACAACAGATTTATACTAATAATAAAATATTTATACCATTTACCATTTATAATAAAAAAATTAAATTAATTTCGCTATAAAATATTCGGATAGCGTGTGGCTTATTGAGAGAGACAAGGTCGGCGGAGTCCCGAGGCCAAATACAACAATTTAATACACTTCAAAATAACTAATCTCCATCACTTTCGATTGATTGATTGCACTTCTAGACACAGACATTCTAAACCAAATTATTAAGCCTCAAGCAATCACAAGCCGATAAAAATAATATACCCATCGGGTGATTTATAACACACGAAAATATTCACCCCCAATTATACCACATTAAGGAAACCGGTCAATTACAATAATAAATCAAACAATTAAATTATATAGAAAATTAATATTTGATGACATAATTTTAATGGCTAATATATATTACTATTTCTATATTTTGTCTGAATTAATACAGTGATTGATTGTTTAAATACACTTTTTTGAATCCGTGACTATTTTCTCGTTTTTGTTTTCTTTTCATCATTTTTTCTTATATCTGTTAACATTTTTATATTGCTTTTTTAAGTTAATGCCGTAAGAGGCAGAAAAATAATAAGAGTATGTAAATCTTTTGACTTTGACATGAAAAATAATATTGAATTTAATAAGTATGGGGAAAAAATACCCAATTACCAATATGAGGATTAATAAATTATTTTAATTACCGAAAAACATAATATATAACATAATCTTTAATCATCATTATATTAAATACATATAAAATGGATTGAAATTTTATTCACATATTAAATTTTAGCCTCTGAACTGAAACATGAATTATAATAATAATCAATTAAAACGTACATAAAAATACATTAATATCAATATTATTATTTTATTGGTATATTGTGATAATATTCACAAATAAAAATGCATAAAGATGATGTGTTTTTTTTGGTATTCACTAACTGTTTCTATTTTTATTAATTGATCACGTCTACTCAATTTAATATTAAAAACGCAAAAACACTAATGACAATGTATAAAATCAGGATTTGCAGGATCAAGAAATATCAATGATATCACAGGCATTTTTTTTAACATAAATCTGTCATTACTGATATATTCTGATTATTAATTAATTCTGGTTCATGTAATATCTCATTATTCTATCAGTTGTCATCTGCAGCAAAATAATATTCACAGGCCTAAGAGAGAATATTGATTATATTGATACAATGTATATATTGGATTGATCAGTTCAGAATATGAACAAGGCCTTGGATCAATTATGTACAAATTACTATTCCCGTGGTATTCTCAATTAAATTAACTACACACTAACTCACTTTCCATATTTAGATATAGTTGACTAACCATCTAACAAGCCTCTAAAACCTTCACATAATACATTACAATACTATTTACTAACCACACGCAGCCTTTATTATCAATTACGTTCGTTATTACCCATTCAATGGTCCAAATAAATATTATTTTGTTGTACATTTTTTTATTGATTATTACAAAATTATACACCTGATATGATTTAACTGTAGAATTATTATATAAAAACATATGTACTTACATTATCAAAAAGTATAGAAGCAGTGAAGCTGAAAATTACGTTGTCATTAATAAACCTACATTATACAAAGTATATTTGATTTTTATAAATGAATCGGATGATATTTTATGAATCCTGTATACCGTATTTATATAATGTATATTTTTTTGTCATAATGCGAATCTTTGATAATTTTATATGTAAAGGCATCAATAAAAATACCATATAGCTCTTGAAGTTTATTATTAAATTATATACAACGCAGTAAATTTTTGATCTGTTTTATATTAAAATTACATACCATTTCGGGAATAAAATGAGCGGGTTTAAAATTTGATGGTCCTTCAACATGCGATCGATATTCGCCTCTGAAACAATATGGATTTCATACGAATTTGCATCAGAATGTTAGAAAATTGCCGTTTTGAATTTGATTTTCTAAACCTCCATTAAATTTATTACTATACACAATTTTTACCGTCAGTTATTGTGTGTAATGATCGGTTCAAAACATAGCCATAAGTAATTTGGCTTCGGACTGCAAAAAAATGCACTGCAATTATCGTATTATATTAAAATGGGGTTACTTTATTAAATTATAAAAATATGCATATATTTTTGAAATACGTAAGATGATATGATTTATGAGTAGCCACTTAATTTTTAAAGCTATTTGAAAAATGTCCTAATTGTTATTTTGGTATTTCTAGGGATTTATAAGTGCAATTTGGTATTTATTATATTATGAATAATGTTCCTTGAAGCCCACATTTTGATCCACACGCGGCTATGATTGATCGACTCTAATTCCAAAACACTCAAATCTAAATCATCTTTAATGGATATGTAGGTTTTAGGAATCCTTTAGGAATGTGGTGTAGAAATAAATCAAAAGTTTCCCCACACTGCAATTCTTGAAATAAATATGTATTTTAAGAGTAAATCGAATCCCAACATGCAATTTCAACGATCCTTTGTCCAAGAATATTGTTATAAAATATAAAGATTCGTGTTACGAAATCTCGAGACTATTGCACGCGATATTATGAAATATATTATTACATTAAACAGTTTTTATATAAGACTGGAATCCTTTAGAGAAAAACACTAAATTACCAAAGTATAATTACGTCATCTGATGGCCTGACAAATGGTGTACCTTGACAAAGGACTCGAAATTACAGGCAATTCGAAATCGGTTCTTCCTTAGAACAGGTGAAGAGGTTATAATAATAGTTTTATAAACGAACAAGGTACACCTTCTACTTATTTTTTTTGTATCTATGGTCTCGCCGTTTATCCTAATAACGTGTCATTATAACTCTCCTCTATACATTAAACATGAACTTCTTTGTATCGGGGATATTGAAATAATAATACAATAGGTAACACATGTTGCCAATTCAATCTGAAAAGGGAATCGATACATAAAATTTATTTTTTATAAAGTAATTGGCAGTTCTCCTTGAACAGCGATTTTGATACAAGTCGTCCGGCTTTTATTTTAAATACAAAAAAAAGTATTTAAAATCTATAAACTGTATGATTTCCATTAGTTTATACTTGGTGCTGTAATATACAAAATAAGGATTATCTTTATATACAAATTAAATAGGATATAATTGTACAATTATTATAATGTTCAATTCCTTTAATTCCAAAGATTATTTAAACTTTGTCATATATATATATATATATATATATATATATATATATATATATATATATATATATATATATATATATATATTTTATTTTCGAGATAGTCGAGTAAAATATTCTATATTTTATATGATGAAGTATTTTTATTTTAGTACAAATGCCCATAGTATAATATACTAAAGTTTTTTATATAAATTGATACAGTTTCTTATCTAAAGTCGTTTTATGAAAAAGGGGCGTATTGGTTATCCGCACTTATTACACGTATTATTATTTTAAATTGATTTTAAATAATATCAATTTCTTATTAATTATTAATTTTATTTTAATGCTTACTAAATAAAATAAATACATGTATAAGGTATTGAAAATTCTACACAGCGTTCAAGTTATGCACGTTATAAAAGCTCCAGTGGAAACTGCCTTCAGCTACTATAATGAAGATCTCGTTTCCTCTTCATAAAATATTAACAGAATACTCTTGTGTGCTTTCTATCAACCCCCGACCCCCCAAATAAACAAGCCGTCAAAAGCCTTCGCTAAAATTTCTATAAAGTAGCGCTATAAATTATTTCATAGGAACTAGTTTATTGAGACAGGTGTTACAGTATAGTTTCTGAGAAAAATATCAGGTGAATAATATTTGCGACTGAATGAACATCAACCGGAACGCCATCATTATAAATCGATTTAGCTGAATAAATGCCAGAATATTATATCATTTATATATATATTCTGAGAAAAATGATATTATATTTTAAAAATTGTACTTAAAAGTCGTTGTCCAATCGATTGTATAATATATTTTAAGTATAATGTTTCACTCAAATATTGCAATGTATGTAATTTTCATAGAATTACTTATATTGATTGCTATTTATATAAAATAAATAAAAACATTTTATTCTAAACGTACCTATAAATTTAAGTAAAATAATTCTATTGTATCAAATAAAAAAGCTTATGTATTAAAAGTACAAAGTTTGTATAGAAAGCGACTCTTTCGGGTGGTAGTTTTTAAACTATTTGCAAAACATTTAACCTACACTATAAACATTTCAGATTATTTGAACTTCATAATCTTATAAAATAAAAAAAAACAAATTTGGTATTGCATACAAATTTTCAAGCATATGGCGGTGTTTAATACCATTGTTAAGTTTTCAAAAGAGACGGGAAGAAGAGAAAGTCTTCTGGATTTTATATGAAGACCTGACAAATACAAGCTTGGCAATAATATATGACCACATTTTATACATTAAATATATAAAAATATTATAATGTAGTATATAACATGAACAGACGAGAAGAGGCAAGTTTTTAGAGGAGACTGTCGTGTTTGAAAACACATTTTCAGAACCAAGAATATGCGACACTTTAGACCGCTTTCAAACTAGGAATACTTTCTAGAATTTCAAGCATTTAGAAATGAAAATAAATTTTCACAATCTTTGAAAATAAAATAAAATTTGTTTATTTTACTAACCAGTATTCATTATTAAATATAAATATTTGAGTCCTTATGAAAAAATTGAATAGTTATTTATAATAGTTTTATAGTATACTAATTATAATTGTTTAGGGTGTGTGTATGTGTTATTTGAACGAGTCTTTCTTAAAATTTATGAATCTAATTATAATATTAAATTAATTTTAACATATATTTAAAAATACATAATAAACGACAGTATGAATCAGGAAACTGACTTGTTTTAATAATTTACAAGTGTTCATATTATGAAAACCGTATTAAATTATTTATTTTATAACAAAAATATATTTAAATCAAAATTAATGTCAAAACACAAAATATAACCTTCCTATTAAAATACCAAGCAGAACATATAGTAACTATTAGTTTTTTGTACAAATCTGTATTGAATTATTCTTACAAAGAAATATGTAAAGCATATTAGCCCTAATAAAGTTTTATAAAAAAATATAAAGTTGATATATGTACATCTAAAGTATGTTTTTGTTTTGTTTATTTTTACAATTACTATGGTTTTTATTTATTTAATGACCAAAATTTGATTATTATAATCTAAATGGAATATATTCCCAAAAATACGCATTAGTGGCAAAATGTTCGATATTCCCAACGTTAATGGGAAAAGTTTTTGTATAGGAAATATTTTTAGAGCGCCGCAGTCGAAAATATTCGCTTGTATAACCTGAAAATAATCACATAAATTACATGAATAGTTACACGGTTTGAAAGTTCTTTAAAATTAGGTCGTAAAAGCAAGGCGACCGTATAAAACGTCATGAATTTTCTGAAAATATTTGCTCGATTAACTCAAAAATATATATAATATTAGTTTAGTTAAAGCACGTAACATTGCGGTGTGTGGAGAACAATAATAATTCGACGGTGGTTCCACCTGACACCGCAACCACATCCGTCTAAATAATTTTAAAATAATCATCATCATTACAACTATTGTATAACACTGATGACCAAAGACCATTGCCACCCTTTATTCTGTATTATATACACATAATTGGACCGTTACCCTTTAACAAAATAAAAAAAATATATTATCCAGAGCAGATGACTGATGGCATGTTTCTTGCGATGACTTATATGAGGTCATATATATTACAATTTCTTTATTATGCATAAGTTTTTACATTGATTGATACAACAATACATCTTTGGAAATAGACTTAGGTGTACAGAGTGGTTACATCTTTTACCTATAACTAACATGAGAATGTTTTATTTAAATTTGACATGAGAATTTAATTATAGAAAGAATGGGAAAAAAATAAAAACCCATTTACAAATTTGAAGATTAATAAATAATAACAACAGTAAGAGCAATATTAACAAAACAGTTACAAAATATAATGCTTAAAAACTAGATAACAATATGTTTGGGTAAAACCAAATTTGTGTTGAGTGGATTATTAGAAATTTTATATTTTTTTAAAAAAATAATATATCAGTTTTGGAAGTTCATTGGTAAAATGAACTTACGTTTCCTCGAGGCATATTTGGTTTTATTTACATGTCTTATGATTGGGTTAGTAGGGAAGTTAGTCATTTTAGTGTAATGTTTTTTACTCAAATCTGCGATATTTGCTTTGATATATGAGGTCATATAGAAATTACATATTTAGTAGATTTATACAAATCGAAATATTCCAAATGTGATTGGGTGTTATTACTAGAAGATGACCATAATGATGGTAAAGTAGCTAAAAATGATGATAGAAGTGCAATAGTGAACAGCAGCTCCATATCAGGATAAACGTGCACTTATATACCGAAGGCGATACAAAATCATTTATTGATTTCCGATCGAAACCAAGCCATCATTATTATGAGAAAACCATGACGTGTTCCATTTGCCACAGGATTCATCCACACCAACACCTACTCATAAATTCAGCCATTGAAAACATTTCTCAAATAACTTTTGTTCATATTAACATTTCACCAGTATGTCACTTTTTATGAATTAAATATTATATTGATCACAATAAAAAAAAAAATATTTAAAAAAAATATGTATCTAAAAAATATCACATACTTATAGTTGAAGGAGTTTGACCTTTTAATGAAAACGTGCTTAAGCCGCTAGTGCAAAAAATTGCTGTTAAATTATTTTTTTAATCAATAGACACTTGAAAGTATTATATTATTAATAAGTAATTATCTGGCTATATTATTATTATATTTTATTTTAATACAAATTAGCAATTAGCAATCAAATCTTACGATGAATGTTAAAAAATGGCTTATGACTAATTAATTATTATATGGAGCAATTTAAAAATCAAATAATTTCCACTAAAAAATAATAATATTTTGTATTTCATATCACTTAATAATTTATTCATTTGAAATAAAATATACCAAACACAAAGTACAAAAATAATTATATTTTATTGAATTAAAATACCTAAGACTATCACGCGAAGCAATACCAATATTAATTATTAGTTAACTACACATTCTATAGTTACTCTAATAATATGAATATTTATTTATTTATTTATTTACGCTCCGAAGAGCTTTTTTATTTTTAGAAAGGGTCTTTTTGAGAGGGTTTTTTATACACAACAACGTGATAATTGTCTGTCGGTGATCTTAACTATTACTAGTTACACAGCTCACCGACAGAGCGGCTCTGCCCGACTTAATAATCGCCTCAGTATTTACCTTACAATCCAGGATATCAGAGTAAACCTGGATCAAGACGATCGAACGGGATTTTATTAATATTATTCCCGATCTCCCAGTCGTAATAACCGATCAAATCAATTTAAAATTTTTTGACTTGAGTGGGATTCGAACCTATGACCACAGTATTAGTAGCCACGCGTCTTATCCCCTGAGCTATCACGCTGGTCAATATATATCAATATCAATATTGTTGAATTCGGATTTTCTACCTTTAAAAATATAGTAATCATCTCAATAGATTAGTGTAATTTGTCAATAATAGAGAGTTATAAAAATCCTCACAGCTTCTTAATATCAAGAATCGTTTTGAAATAAAAATGTGCGATCACATACATAAATGCCCATTAAAAATCTTTCCAGGTGCAGTTTAAATGTGTCGAGATAATTTTATTTGAATTTAATCGTTGTGTAATAATGGTTGATGATCTGAGTAGTTTATATCACGTATGAGATGTGGAGAGGAGCTGTTAAGGCAACCCAATAGGTGTTTTAGCCCCAAGGCTCCAAGTCTCGGTAGTCACAATTTGAGGTGAACCACATCACCAGTCCAAGTCCCCTGTAATGATCCACCTTTTCACACTAACTACACTTATAATATTATTATCCGAATACAACAATATCTACACTAAATTGTGAATGACTCTGCTCTGCTCCCTAGACCGCATCAACATAGCCTTGCCGCCCCCAATCATACAGGGGCTTCTGGAGTTATACACCATTATAGAAAAAAAATATCAATATAATATGCCTAGTAGGTATGTGAACTTCAAAATAATATTAAATTTATTCTTATTTATTAAAAATGAAACCGTACAGTTAGAGTTCACAATTTAATTTACAGGTAGGTTATGTATAACCTGTATTATGTAGAATACTAGGTGCAAAACAACCTGTATGAATATTTCAATACACTATTGTATTTTAAGACATTATATATTTTATTAATAAAACTTATCATCATCTATAACACTATAAAAGAGGAAAAAAATGTTTTTTTTTTTTGACAACTTAAATATCAAATGGAGCATGCTACAAATTTAAATTTAAAAATGTCTGATTTACGGAAAATGTTTATGCATATTCGAAAGAATTACTAATTTACAAGATTACAAAAAAGTTTAAAATTTGATATTAAAAAGAACTTCCTTGGTTACCGATAAATTGATTTAAATAATTATTAAAAGTGTTTATTTTTATAAATTAATGAAAGTTATTTAACTTACATAATATTTTGGACAGTATAAATATTGTGGGAATTGCATCAAATAAATGTCATTAATTATGGAAATCCACGCAAACATTTTTTTTTATTATTTACAGAAGTCCGCTTTATCACTATTTTGTATTTAAGTAATTGTCTCCGCAGTTCTTAATGATTTTACTATATTTGTGTTTCATAATATTTTTATTTTATTCGTAGATTAATAAGTATTTCTAAATTTATCATAGTCATATATATGTATGTATATACATATATATTAGTAATTCTGCAAGATTTTTGTATTTTTTCCCTTAACTTACGTTATTCTGTTTTATTAATTATTTCAATTACCAATAGATTTTAAAAAATAAGTAAAAGACTCTTTCTATAAACCTAATATTGTACAATTTGATCTTATTGTATCAAAACTATATATCTTAATTAAATTTAATAAAGAAATTGAATCATAATAAAAGACATTGGTCCATAATAGTTTTTCCACATCTCACATTCAAAGTAACTATTGAGTTTATTAGTATTTATTTGATAGGCATCCACTTTTCATAAGATTAAGTATGTATTAAGTCACGTACGGCTAATTAGTGATCTGCAATTTCCACGACACATGTCTGTACGGACAGGTGATCTCTCTGAAGACATATTATCTTGACTGTGTCCAATATCCCTTAGGATCAATCAATTGCAGATGGATGATGGTAATAGTTGCTTGACTTGCAATGACAACCAATCAGGAGACCGACTTTGCTCGTTACCCTCGGTACAGATTTCTTATTTCTAATTTATATACGTGATTCACCACACGCTGGGATAAGAGGAAATTGATTGCTTGCATATTTATTAAAATATTATTACAATTACAAATATTTCATATAATTTTATAATGTTTGTCTTAAATTATTTATTGTACTAAAGGGTTATTCATGCAAGCGCTTTTCAACCAGAAAGTCTACAAAAATAGTACTTAATTTTTTTTAATAATATCACATTTTTTATCGAATTGGATGCAAATTCGGATGCTATTCGTAATATTTATTAATTAAAATGCGACAAATAAAACTGAGGAATTTAAAGTCGGGCAGAGACTTATAATAGTTAAGATCACCCATAGAAAATGAATTAACACCTTGTTGTATCTAAAAAAAAACGAAAATTGTAAAAACCTTCTCAAAAATCTCCCCAGTATTTACATATATTAAATAAATTTTGTATGTTAAGTTAAAGATCATGACATTGAATTTTTTATTCAAATTTTCAGTGTCGGTTCTATTTAAGTTAATGCTAAATTAAATTATTAAAAAATAAATATAAATATGTAAATCTCTGTATCTATGTTTATACTATATATTTTCTTACAATTAAATATGCATAATTTTTTAGCATGTATGTAATCAATTTGCATATGCAAATTTTTTATTTTAATTTATATATATTAAAATAAAAAATGCAACTGCCTTTACTTCAACTTGTTTTTTTAATATTATGTATTATTTGATAATTTCCATTTGAATTGAAGTAATAGTTTTATAAGAAATACATTAGTATGAATAAGGCATGTTTGCATTGAGTGTCAATAATTACAAGGTACGGTGTACAGTAAAGGTGGTATTCGATAATTAATTCAAGATGGTTATTTATAGTAATGGTGATGCAGGTATGCTGAATATAATATATAATATAATTTATTGTTTATGGAGTAGTTTTAGTAGTTTAGCAGAGTTGTTAGTCGCAATGTATATAATATTTTATAACATAGTGTATGTAGCTTGGTCGGTCAGCTCAAAGAGATTCAATGGCCACATCAAAGCTGAAGGTCTGTCATGGACCACACTTTTCTACGCATCTACAAGCCTCCCATACTATATAGGATTCCACTCAGGAACAACTATTATAATATTTTATATACAACCTGTATTATTCAGTCATTAAATAAATGATTTTGATTGTCTCTCTCAGTCGATTTGTATGTACATGGATATACTGTAAAGGTTGTCTGTCATAGAAAGGCAGACAAATGTTAGATGGACAGCCTCTTGAAAGCTGATGCAGAATTATTGACTAACACTATAATATTTAAAATAGCTGCATATAATCAAAATTTCATAAAAAAATATACAAATAAATTCCATCGAATTCCCCAATACTAAACTAAATAATATTGATAGAAAATAAAAGTTTCAAATGTGGATTTTCGACCTGTTGGTAAAACTTGCTTATTTAATATCCAAATACCTCTATTTTGTATTGCCATATTTATTTTTTTATTTCACAATTATTTTAATGTAATTAGATTTTTGAATTCTCTTAAAAATGTAATGTTATATTTTGTTTGATTATTTCTAGATATTATTGTACAAATCCCTTTTATTCATTGGTCACTTTTAATAATTTTCTTTTTTAAGAGTCGTATTTGGTGTATATAAATAAATTAATAAATATGTATACTTTTAACAAGCTTATTTTAGTTATTCATTTTTAATGGTTTTAAAAAAACATGTAAATTGATAAAAAAAATTAGGTCGTGAATTCGCATATTTGGGATTAATGTTGCGAGATCATGTTTTGTGAAAATATTTCTTTAACTATATTTTATATTCAAATCATGCCTAAATTCATTTGTTCATTATAAAATAAATACGTAGAATTTCATTTATTTTATTTTAAAAATGAAACTACCGTATAGTGACTAATAATAACTGAGTAATATAACTGACCATATATTTAAATATGAAAAGTGGGTGATGGAAATGATTTTCTTATATTAATAATTGAAAAGCAATATTCTAAATATTAATGTAATACAGTCTTAAAGGTCAATATATGAAATTGTATTCTCTTCAGTGCCTTCCACAGATACTTATCACACATGATTTAGTTGCTATTATTCTATTTCGTACATCTCACGATTTACTCTACTTTCCAATGCTTCAACTATATATTTCCGAGAAGATAGTTTATTAAATCGTCATTATTCTCACAGAAACCTTGTAATATAAATTCGAGAAATTGAAGCCAATGAACAAGGATTTTATTTTAATTAACACTCATTTCAAATTAATCTGGCAAAGGATGCCCTTTAAAGAACCTTTGAACATAAATTTTCAAAGATAGGCCGATAATATAGGAATAGGATGAGAGGAACAGTTATGGTGCAGTAGAGTGAAGAAAGCATCATTGTGGAAAATTGTATGCAACACCTGCCACTAAATAATACCAATATATTTTCACATACAGCTATGATATTAAATCAAAATAAAAACTTGTTTAATATATTTATGGCTCTATCTATTTCTATCTACGACCAGCGAGTTTCAGGGACAAGGCGCATGGATAAGGTTCAAATCCCGATCGATCGTCTTGATTCAAATTTACTCTGATTTCCTGGATTGTAAGGTAAATGCTGAGGTGATTATAAAGTCACAGACAGACAATGAATTAACACATTGTTGTCTAAAATAGACCAAAAGGTTGTAAAAACATTCTCAAAAGCTCCTTGGGGCATATATAAATAAACTGTAATTGTTAATTTAAAAAAACAAGTCCCTCTTAAAAGTGTAAACTATTTTTTATTAGTACCGTTTTTGTTTTTATTATTTATCGATTTTATAATTTCTGTGATTCAATAATTCAATATTACATTCAGTCTTTATCCATCTGTATAGACATGCGTGGATGCGAATTAATTTTCCTTAAACGGATGTGATTAGTATCATCGTATCATTATAATTTTGCATTCTGACCAATCACGGTATTTCTCTATTATTATTATATTTAAAGTATATTCTCAAATATCTGATGGCAACAAAAATTCTGCAAACTGTAATAAAAATCTGACTGTATATATGAAATATATTCTATAGATACCTGTTATTAAACATTCAAAATGTGTTTACTATTTAATTTTTTTTAACTGTGTGCCAGTTGTGATATTTGAACTTAAAATTGCATTAAGAATATATACCACAATAATATATATTCAATAATTTGAAATTGCTTGCTCTGAGCTATTAGGTCATCAAAAGTGCAATAGATTTGGATATAGAGTTGACCATATATTTCAATGTATGTAGTTTCTTGGTTCAATTTAGTTTAACACCACATACTCCACAGTCTAAACTATTAATCAATCCATTTCAGGTGTGGCTCTTACTGTATTTGCTTCTAAACCACATACCATACTAACTATCTCTGACTTCTCGTGTCTGCTACTAACTTCACTGCAGCCGTGGAAAATTTAATTATTTAATTAAATCATTATTAAATATAGTAATGTACCCTAATCGATGCATTGTTAGTACAGTTGACGTAATTTCATTAAGGCTAATTACTTTATTGCAATGTTGACCACTCAGAACTCAATACTATTGCATTACTTTATATTACGTACAATTTCATACAATTTGTATTGAAAATTATGATTTTTTGCATTATTTTTTTAATTCCCTTAATTCATTCCATTATAAACATTTATAGTATTTATTATATACATTTCGTTAATACGCTTATTTCTTATAAATAAGGTCAGGGTTTGCATGGAACGGTGGCAATCTAAAATGATAGAGCTATCGAAAACTTGAAAAAGCTATTGAAATATTACCTTTGACATATATATTAAAATCAAATCAATGCTGTACAAAAATGTTATTAATAATGTTTAATTATTTAAAAAAAGACTTTGCTCTAAGCAAAAGAATTACTCTCCCGCTTGTACGTCAGTAAGTTCATATTATTAATTAATAAATGTTTTATATATATATATATATATATATATATATATATATATATATATATATATATATATATATATATATTAATTAATTAAGAAATATATTTTTGATGAACAATTGTAATTATTAATAATGTATTATGTTCGTTGTCATATTACGGACGATTAAATCACATTAAATACAACCTACAGTCGCGCCCTCCTGTCAAAATTCACGCAGGATTTATCATCAAACTACTATATAATAAATATGTTTTGACTGAAATATGCTTTAATATTAACGGAAACAGAATGGATAAACTTATAGACTAAATAGCTTTTCAAAAATATGTATAGTGGGCTCATTTCCATGTGCACATTATTTAAATATTTTGGGGAGAGGCATATCTCATGTGGAAATTGATTCAAATGGTATATTTATCATTTGGGCTGGGATTAAATTCGGTATTCAGAAATTCGGCGGGATCATTTGGCTACCGATGTGGTTGGAGTATTTGAAAAATGGTTTTGGTTTGTGCACAAATTTTAATACCATTAGCCAACATGTGCAGTTTGTCCATGTCAAGTGAAGGCTTAGTGCTTGTTTAATGATCCTGCAATACTATTGATCAGACAAACTTCCTCAGACAGTCATAATATTTTTATTTTTTCAGTCAGTCGATACAAGCAACTAGATTATATAGCTGTTTATATTGATTATCATTTTTTTTTAAATAAACCACTCTCGCACCATCAAAATGCAACGTATACCTAATATATTTTATCTTACTAATCAAAGTCTAATATTTTCATTCATTTATTTTTAAATATCCGCGACTAATGAAACATTTTTAAAATAGCTGTTGAAAACAATTTAAAAAAATATTAATCATATTTATTCACATACATACATTACAACCACCATAACCATAAATATATTTAATGCATTGAAATGGTTGAAAAAATAAAAAATGTGACAATATAATTTAATATATATACCATTAAATTAAATAGGAACACAATAGAACTAAAAACCAAGATGAAGGATTTTATATATTTTTTTTATAAATATTATTAGGCATCTTTGAATATCAGAAAATGAGTTTAATTTACTGTTAATAATGTATTTGGTGACTTTTAAGTGAATTAAGTCAATCATTTATTATATTATGTTACCAATTTGGTATTTTAAATGCAATATTAATTGTTAAATAAATTTAGAAAAAACGCAGTTTTACACAACGTTTAGTTTTTTTTTTAAATACACCTCTATTGTATTCGATATATTCACATTGATGCTATAAAATAACTGTATTAAATGAGAACGATTATACTAAATGTCATGTAAGACTATCAATCGATCTTTTTTAATTTAATTTAGTACTGTAGAAGCATTGATTTATTGGTATATTGTTTTAAAGTCAAGTGATTTATTTATAGAGGTAGGAAACGTGAAATACACATAAAATTTTCAGTGCTTCATTTTTATGGAGGCAGTTTTTTCTTTAATTTTATTGCACGTTGCTTGATTTTTATGTACCGAATTAACTGCTCTGAGACACGATTAATAGTATGTACTTTCGAAGTTGATTTAAGATATACCAAAATTACCTATCGGCCTATAATTTGCTTCAAAACGAATTATTAAATTATGAAGATAGTTTTTTTCGGTCTGCATTCGAACTAAACGTTTTTTAATTGCACTCGATACGTCGATTTGAACATTTATACATTTTTTACTTCCCCATGGAAACGATTATCACATTCCTCTTTCGCTTTAATATGTTTCTGATATTTTGATGCCTTGTGGCAGTGTCTTTTAATAAATGAAATTTAATAGCTGGAGATATGTATTTGATGTGATTATATTGACGGTACACACTCTTGTAAATGGTCTGATTATGGGTGGGTCAATGTTGATCCAATCCTGCTTTACAATTAAGGCTTAATTCTGATAATATTATCATCAGAGATTAATCTCTTCATCCTAGATTGAATTGATAAGTCTGTCAGTGTAGATACGAGATATTACTATATGCGATTATTATATATTGACTCAAAAATACTGATGAATTTATAAACATCCCGAGGCAACAATTTTAACCCTGGATTCTTTAGCAAGTATTCTCTTTTGGGGTGAAGCTTTTGTAGCTGAAGCTTTATCTGATTAAATTCTCATCTTCACCATGGCTCACAATGATAATTAGATTTTTTTTAAATAATGGAAATCTCATATTTATTTATATTTCATTTTAAAAATATATTAAAATACAGTAGTTATTCGACTCATTTTTCTAAAAAATAAATCCATCCAATCATTTATCATAGTGTTTATCCTTATTTTTATTATTGCGCTTTTAGTCAGTTAATAAAGTTGCAATTCCCTGTTGACCCCTTTAAAATAACGGCGTTCTAACAATGTTTAATTTCGTTCGTTCTGGAAAATAATGAAACACTCGAAGGCTTTTAATTTCCGTCCCATTTCGGCCCAAGTACATTTATTTCAAAGTGAAAATGGGGTTCGAAGAAAAGAAGGGCCTTTATGGTGACTCGAAGCAATATTTATATCACTTTTGAGGCCCCCTTTGATGTTGAATAGTCCAATTATCTCTATATTAATATAAGGCATCGGAGTGGAAAAATAATATACAATATTTTTAATTATTTCATATTGAAGGTGGAATAATTGAGTGAGTGAAATTTTCAATTCTAAAGCGACCCTAAAACGTCATCAATATAAAATTCAATCAATTGTCCGGAAGAAATCGAATTCTGCCCTTTTGTAATTCGGTCATGTAATTTATTTTAATGGTCTGCTTTTCACTTATATTTCATCCTCAATATGCTTCTGTAACTTTAAGAACCCAGATTGCTATAAAAAATATTTAAAAAATCTATGTTTTAACAGGAACATCGGGAAGAAGCAGATTATATTTTGATCCCTTTGCAATATATGGATTAGTAAATCCCAAATAACCACAAACATGACGTTGAAACTTAAATAAAAACCAAAGTGCAAAGTGACGGCTTACAAAATATAACATGATTTAAGCTATAATCACTAATAATTGTTTTAAAATAAGTTGAAAAAAAAGTAGCATTGTATTATTTTTTATCTAAAGTATAATTATATAAAGGACGAAGATTACAAATTACTTAAATTCAATAAAACTGTGTATCCTTAAGAACATTTTCAACTACAACGATTATCAACTGATGGCCCAAAAATCCCAACGCCAATTTAAAACGGAATAATTTACTTATATTATTGTATAAACACACTTCTTAAATAAATTTAAAAAAAACTATTTTTTAAAAGCTCTACAGTGTGTTTGAAATTTGTAGTATATAATTAATTTGTTCAAATAAAAAATAATCTAGTGTGGATTTTAATTCTTACAACACTATTTTCATGCGTGCGTAATTAATTTTAAAAAAATGGTTTAATATATCTAAATTTACCATTTTTATACATAAAATATCTCATATTCAAGTATCTTGAACAAGATAAAATAGTATAATATTGTGAATAAATGAATGTAAATGGAGACAGATTAACGGTTAAAATATTCAACAATCAAGATATCATATTTAAATCCCTAATAGTGTTTGCAAATCACGAATTCATTGTTGTTTGTTATAAAAAATAAATATATTGAATACTTACTAAACCGGATTAGGGTGTATCTTAGAAATAGCCTGATTGACATTATAAAGGGGAGGCGTTACTTTGCAACGCATTTCAGCTGCCTTTTATAGAAATCCCTCACTAAGTAGTGTATGGGATATAAAAACTACCCTTAATGGGGTGACGAATTCCTCATATTTATATTTCATATTTTTTGTACAGATTTGTCACAGATAAGTCAATCTATGTAGTGGGTTTTTAATGTAAAGAAATTAAATATAAATTAGTAATTAAATTTAAGAATCAAATGAGATTCAGTACAATCCAGATGAATTCTAATTGAATACGTGTTGTTAACTTTTGATTTAAATGCAATAAATTGTAGTAATTTATATATAAAAAAACTCGAATCAATACTTAAATAATGATAATAAAATAGAGAATTTCTAAAATAAAAATTTATTTTTATAATTTAACTAATAAATTAAATAAATAATATTTAGTGCGGCGACAAAATTAATTCATTGATAATGTGAAAAATGGAATGAACAATTAAGTAATTTTTAAATGTAGTGTAAAAAATACCAATTAATAGTCTCTTATATTATTAAAATTTTATTTTTTAGGTGAATTTATAATAATTAGGAATATTTAAGCCGCCTTGTGGCCCTGTGGTTAGTGTAACGGATTCGTGAGTGAAGACTCCCGGGTTCGATTCACGGCACCGGAGTCACTTGGTAGATCTAGCTTAGCAAACTAGATCTTAAGTACTCATTGCTGTGTGGTGGCCTGGGAAACCATCTCTACTATATTCTCCCGTAAAAGGCCAAGGTGGCCTGGCCAACCCCTTATAAAAAAGGGAATCCCGTCAAAAGGGAAGGCGTCACGGTAATTAAAAAAGGAATATTTAAAAGGAAGTAGGATATCGCAAGAATTTTTTAATTAATTAACTAGTTTCACAGTATTACTCGCCTATTAGTGGAAACCTTATTTATTTGGGCTAATAGGAAAAAACTGTTGTCAATTCATATTAATCGGAAAAAAATGGCTCTGAGTGAATCATTGTTATATTGTAAATATGTTCAAGCACTCATTGAGATCTAGTAGAAGTATTTTGTACTCGTAATGCTTGTGGATTTTTTTAGCATTCCTTAAAATAATGTTGCGTAGAAAATCTGAAATAATCCACGGTATAATTAAAATCTGATTAAATCTGCTGAGTATACAGTAATGTGTTTTTATATTTGATTCATCATCCAGAAAATACCGACAGGATGCTTGCTATTTATCGAGCTAAGCCCACTTTTGTGTGATCCAGGTACAGAAACACCATATAAACATTCCAAACAACTAACTGCACATAAAAGCTTCTTGTTCACAATAGATTTTGCCGATTTTATCCAATCCATTCACGACAGCTGATCACGCATCTCCTCTATGGTTTCCCATTACACAGCCTTTATTGTTGTCATGGGGATTAGCTCGTTTTTATCATAATCACACGACTGATAGAACATTTTGTATCCTATTTCAACATGCACCAAAATCCAGGTGTACTACTTTATTCGATCGTAAGACAAAGCTAACTAAATTTTGTGATTTCATTATCGCTGTGTTCTTTAAACATATAAGAAGTACTATTAAAAACCTATTACACTACCTTTACTAAACTCTATTTATGCAATGGACAATCTCCTTTATGCACAAGAAGGTTCCTTAAGACTCTTCTATCGCTACCATCGTCAGGAACAAGATTATTAATGTAATTCTGTAGCATGGCTGCTTGAATTTGTATTTTAATTTTAATAAAATCATTTTATATAGAAATAAAATTTTCTTAAAAATATTCGTACATAAAAAAATGAAAATTTTTAGTTGTAATTTCCACAGATTCCACAGACAGACAAATCTGTGGAACAACTAAGAATTTTCTTTAAATTATGGAATTCCACCATTTATGTAATTCAACAAAAACAAAAAAATACTTCACACCTGATTTTTAAGTTTATGACCAGTCTTTAATATTAAGCTTATTCTTATTATATAAATCTGAGATTTTTTTTAAATATTTTTACTCTATGTTTTGTATCACAGTGTATTTATTAATTTAATAAATTTAATATCGTCGTAACGATACATTTTAGAAACTTATCTAAGATGAAGGCATAGATTTATTATTATTTACCTTATTATATTATTTTATAAAAACGTAAGTACCAAAAATCCATTTAAATTATGATTATAGATTATAATTATAGATTCATAAGTCCAGCTAAGGTACTTCTTTTTTCTACCCTAAATTTTTGTAATGAAATAGGTTAATAATGATTCTTTCTTATACATAAATACTATACATAAATAATATTTATACATAAATAATATTTATTTTATTTTTTTCAAACTTGTTTATAAATATATTTGGTTTCTGTACTGATTTGAAATGCAGACAACGTATTCTAAGTAGATGATTTTTAAAGAACGCAATACAAGGGGCAAGCTCGTCTGATTGTGGTCGTTTTTGTTATAGGATATAAATGTGATTTTATTTGGTCTGTCTGGCATTTTGCTTGTGTGCTGGGGTATTCAGGTTCGATTTCCGATGCAGACAGTGTAGCTTCGGGGTGTCGCAATCAATGCGCACGAACGAACTTTATAAGATATACTATTCATGCAGGAAAATGTGCGTAAATATAAAAATATCTTCATAAGAAACAAACATGAACCTCAACTTCGGAGGTATAATATGGACATATTATAAAAATTAGTAGCTTGACATGAAGAAGGAAATTTGATTGATAGGTTTTGTAGAAAGCCGAGCTTATCCGAAATTCAATCACTACAGCTCTCAACTTGGATCAACCACTCAACTAAATAACTTCATACATTTTAGATACATTACATAACACAGACTGTCGTTTTTCAATAAATTATTTATTTTATTGAATAAAACTTTTAGTCTAATTTCAACGCGACCATGGTGTATAATTTTTAGCGGCCAATTTCACACAGTGCAGTGTATTGAATATTTAGGAATATATTCAGTTGAACGATCACATTGTCACTTTTTCAAATTGCATTGTGCATTGAGACTCACATTTTAATAGTTGGCTGTTTTACGATCCAGTAATAATGTTGTTAGGCATTCTTTTGAATCAAATGTCGTAAAAGTCACACTTTCTTCTCGTCACTTGCACCAATCGTAAAGTATGGAAAGAACGAATCGTAAACTTGACTCCACAATGGACCAGACTCTTTTAAAACTTCGAACAAAATAAACCAAATCTTTGTGGTTTCAAAGGTGCTCTACTATTTTATGAAACTATGATTTGAATAGGGACCTTTTTTATATACCTAATCTAATTGTGCATCTTACAATATATTATACATTTATCTATACTTCATTGCTGTATGAATAATTTTCAATCGTTATACATTATTAAAGTTTTGTTCACAAGTAAAATATTTAATATTTTCTATATGCTGAATACTGATAATAAAATATTTTTAGTGTATCATGTTTAAAAAATCATTGTCTAATTTTCTACAGTCAATATAATATATCCATACATATTATATTTAAAATACCTTTGTATTATATAACTTTAAAAAATATTTCTTTTCAATTTATTTAGCTGTAGTCTTCATTATTAAGATATTCAATTACGTTAAACAGCTAGAACAAGACGAAAAAAATAATTATTATATTCTCATACATATAAAAACAGTGTGAAAAATTATTTTGATAATTTATTACCATATTTTTTATACAATATATACTTTTTGGTGATATTTTATATCAATTATTATGAAAAAATGTATGTTTATTGGATGAAAATATATGAGCATATAAAGGATAACTTGAGCCTCGTTAGCAATGGGTTGGTCTTTGACGTCGGACAATTGAAATCTTAAATCCTAAAAGCTTTACAATATCAACCGTGAAAGACAAAAGGCTGCAACCCCTTTGAGGGATGCAACAATAATAATCGCGATGATAATAATAATGACCACCCTTTGATGTTTTTCACAACAATATTTCAGACTGAGTATCCTTTGATATCACTTTGTGGTCTGACGGGGGTATTTAATTAGAAACAATTTCCTCCCCTAAAACCCCACAACCACGCTGTGTTTATTTATATTACATATTTGTATGGTCTGTGGGTGTGTATATATATATATATATATATATATATACAATAAGGATAGTTATCCCCCACAACCACCCCTAAAGTTACATACTCGCTAGATCAAGTGGTCGATATATCACGGAATATTAACGCCCGACTACAAATTTCTGCACTTAGTAAATGCACTCAAATTAAAAAAACGCTTGCCAAATGTATCGAAAATATAAATACATAGTATATCTACAGACAAGATGAGTGTTGAGTGGAAATTTTTCACTTTGAAAAGAACAATTAAAAGTTGAAGTGCAAAAGGGGGGAAAGTTGACTACGACGGTCATCATCGTAGTCTTGGAGCGCTACGATGATCTCCGCAAAAGTTAGTTGTAGCGGAAGTCACTTGGTCACCGAAAGTTAATTTCCTATTAACAAGGCATGCCAATTAAGCTTGCGATTTCGTTGCCGTTTTGGCAGTTTTCTTTGTTCTTCTTTCAGGCATCAAGATCAAATTTGTACTTTCAGTCTCCGAGATCAAATTTGTCCGGCTGAACCGGCGACAGCTTATAAATTCTCTGTAGCAACTCTTCGTGCTCTAATATTTAAGCGAGTCATAATACAATCATCCGAGAAGAGATAGAACCAACATCCAGCCAGTGTAATAAACGAATACAAAACACGACAAGGGTGAAAATATTAGAGGAAAGGGCTTCTCCACCGAAATCATATAAAAAAACAATTTATACAAAATACTCAGCGACGTCTAAATTGTAGTCATAATTCCAGATACATTTTGTATAATTTACCTCATAATGGAACCTCAATATACGTTTTTAATCCGATCCAGATCATTTTATTGAACCATTTCATTCACCTTCTATTCTTTATCGCTCTTCTGTTACTAACACTCTAAAAAACAAAAGTATATGTAAAATACATTTATATATAATATATGAAGAGAAAAACATAATAATAAGTATAATATGCAATTCTTATAATGAAGCAAAATATTTCGCGTAAAAACAAGACACATTGTACCATAATTATAAAAACATTTTAGCCTTAATTTGAAAGAGTATACATCTTCTTAATTGTTTTACTTTTAACTTAAAATTTTCCTATGTTGTTAGTCCAAATGTCAAAATTTAATTATGCCCAGAAAGACAATATCACTAATCACACCCATTTGCATCTTCTTTTTTTATTTTGTAAACCATTGTAACGCATTAAATTTTCTAGTTGTAATTTATGTATGTAAATATGTGTAAATAAATGAATCATATATCGAGATTCCACTTTCTTTGATTATAATTTCAATAAATAAAAATGGAGATAAATATGGAGAATTATTATAACAGATAACGCGTCACTAAAGTGTGCAATAAATGAATCTAGTAATAAAAACGACCCATTTCTAAAGATTTGGAATGGAAATCGTTTTAAGAAAATCGGCATTAAAATTATTATTGACTATTGGACAAAGCATTACGATTTTACTGCAATTCAAGTATAAGTATTGACTGGTTGTATAGAATTGCAAGCAATAGCAATTTCCGTCTGCAATTCAACAGAAACCATTTTGTGTGTGAAAAGCATAAACGAAGACAGTATCCATAACCAATACTTAAAATATTAAATATACGACTCCATTCCATTTCAATTTCAAAATATCTTTTAATCATGTAGTGATTTCATAATTACACGATGTTAAATTAAACAAATTGTGAGTTTGTGTGATTTGGAATAAATAAACAACATATTGAGATACGTTCGGTGATTTCATCGGTAATTGAAAATTACTACGAATAATAAACAATTCGTATTCCATTGAATATGTTTATTTGTGAGCTTTGTCGTTGTTAGTTTTGTGATAATTAAAATTGTTAAATAGATTCTAAGCATTTTTTTTGTAAAAAAATTTAATTTAAAATAAAATGAAAGATAGTAGTTTTATTTTAGACTTTAAACGTATTAATACAATTTTAACCAAAATTATAATATTACGTACGTATAATATTAATATATGATATTGAAAATAATCGCAAACTATCGATGATTTTTAATATCGTAACATTATAATCATAATCAGACCTATACCAAGTGGGTGTGATGAGGTTCTTTGACGTATTCAAGCTCTGCAACAATTTCATTTAGAATATTGCTTTATTAATTGATTATTGTATTATTTTATTTCAACTCCCTGATATTTACACAAAAAAACATATGAAATACATCTTTAGTTGTTTTACTTCAAATATTATATTCATGGGACTAAATTTAAAAAATATGTTTTAATAATTTTATGTAAATATCGGGGTATTCAAATAGAAAAATACATTTACCGAATAATAAAAATAAATCGCGCAGTGCTCTACGATTGTAAGCAATTATAAACCTGTTTTTCAGCCTCTTTTCCGATTTGATTAAAATATAATCTTGGTGATTCATCTGGCCTCGAGGTATATCTAAAGTTAAATATCTCTTCTACTAACAAAAGAGTTTCAAATTTAAAAATTCATTGGAACTATCGTATTTTTTAAATTATTAACAATCCAGTTTGTTAACATATTATAAGAATGGCGAAAGCATTAGTTACAGCACTTGCAATAAATTAATTTATCCGGCGACATATTACAAATTGCGCATTTGCCCGAAGCGAACGCAATTTGGCTACTTTTTTTCATCGGTATGGCCGTCTTTATGAAAATTTACGATCACCAGCCATAATGTACATACATTTAGTGGATAAATGTCCAGTGTTTGTGGGTTTATTACTAGAATAGTGAAGACACTTTGCTGATACCTACATATTTATAGCCTTCGTCAGCTTTACACCTAACAATGCTATGTTCAACATTCACAATTCATGCTTGTAGTCATCAAAACTAATGATTTATGAAGTTTTCTAAATAAAAGCACTTTATTCAACATACCTACTTAATTAAATTGGTGAGGAAGATTATATATAACCTTATATTTTACAACCAAATCGCTCCCCACAGTGAAATGTCTAGTAAACATTTATTCATTTAATTTTATTTCAATACAACCAATTTTACCAATTCTATTTATTATTAATGTGTTGTTTGATTATTTATTAGTCAGTATTTAACATATGTAAATTTAATGAGATATATTTCTTTGGGGTAAAACAGACGACATCACAAAACATGTCTGACTAATAGTTTCAGAATAATAGAGAATAAAAGGGAACAAGTCATATTATATACAAAACGTATTCATTATATAAAGTCGTGTCGATAAAATTTGTCATCGATTATAAAGTATAAAACTTAATTTTGTTCATTATTGTAGGCAAATAGTCTAACAATAGGGAAATAAATGAAGCTTAATAAATGTTTTATATTATATTTACTAATTTTGAAACAAAATATATAATTTTTGTCGTAATAAGATCACCTAAAAGATAACAGTTTTTGGCTTGTTAATTTGCTTATGAATTAAGATAATGTGGCAAAAGTCTGGGTTATAGTGGTTTTCTAAGGTTGTATCAAGTACTTAATGGCACCTGTGTGGCGGTTTTATTTTCTAAAGTAAATTATATCCAAATGGTTTTAATGCTCAGATAATTTTGTATTACCTATAAAACGGGTGAGGACACACCTGGGATTATTCCGCCGGTGAATTATGACCAGCGGAGGAAATTACATAAAGAGTCTATTTAATGCCTAATTTGACTTGTTCATATAAACTTTTTTAATTTGTACATCCTACTTGGAGTTTTCCATTGAGTCTTTGACGATTGAGAGACTGTCTAAACAAATTTTTTTTTTTTTTTTTTTTTTTTTTTTTTTTTATATTTTTGAGTACCCTGTCTAAAGACATCTTACTCGTCGTCTGTTGTCACATTGTCTTGAGGGTTGGTTGTCCAGTGACGACTCAATCCCGGCGTTGTGTTTAGGTTATAAGTGTTCAAGTGTTCATACTTGTTTTATCAAGTAAACACCATTGTCAGTCCTTGAACCTTGCTGGCAAGTCAAGTTGTCTGTATTTTTGTAGACGTCTTGCGTAGTCTACGGTCAATAGATCCCTCGCTAGTACGTTCGGGTGACTTTTTAATCTACTTTGGTACGTTTCGCTGAATTTTTTCAATTCTTCGCGTACTGTCATTGTTTTAGAGTCCTGTATTAGGACCCAGTTGGGTACATACCATGGAGCCATGGAGCATTTAAAATTGCTCTCAGGGTCTTGTTTTGTAACCTGTCGATACTGCTGATATGAGTATCCTTAGCTGTCCCCCCCAGTTGACATCCATATGTCCAAATGGGTTTGATTATTGCTTTATACAGCAATAGCTTGTTTGTAAGTGTGAGTTGGGAATGTCTGCCAATCAACCAGTACATTTGTCTTTTTTTATGTTCCATTTGAAGTCTCTTTGTCTTAATGTGTTTTGCCATGTTAGGCTTCTGTCAAGGTGTATACCGAGGTATTTAGCCGAGTCTTCTTGTGGAATATTTTCCCCACCAATTTTCACTGGTGGACATGTCTGTTTTTTGTTTGTGAATGTCACGTGTGTCGATTTGGTTTGATTTACTTTAATTCTCCATACTTCAAGCCATTTCTGTATTGCGTCAAGGTGTTTCTGGAGGAATTGTGAGGCAGCTGTTGGATCTTTGTCCGAAGCAAGTATGACGGTATCGTCAGCGTATGTAGCCAGTGTTGTGTTGTCGGTGTTTGGGAGATCGTTTGTATATATTAGATACAGTACAGGACCTAGTACACTCCCTTGCGGTACTCCAGATCTTATGGTATTAAGATTTGAAGTTTCGTTGTCATATTTACCAAAAAACTGTCTATCGGTCAAGTACGATTTGATAATATCATACATGTTTTTGGGCAGTTTTCCTTTGATTTTATAAAGCAGGCCTGGGTGCCAGACTTTGTCAAAAGCTTGACTGATATCTAAGAATGCTGCTGAACAGTAGTTTTTTCTTGTATGGAGCGATCTATGATCGTCACAACTCGATGAACTTGTTCAATTGTCGAGTGCGCTTCTCTGAAACCGAATTGATGATCAGGGATCATGTGTTCTTGAAAAAGTATTGGTTTCATGTTGCGCAGTAGAATTTTTTCAAATATTTTTGAAAATATTGGCAGGAGGCTTATCGGTCGATATGAAGTGACTTCTTCGGGTGGTTTACTTGGTTTAGGTAGCATAATAATTTCTGCTATTTTCCACTGTCTAGGGAAGCTACCCATTCTAAGTATCGCGTTAAATATTATGGTTAGAAATCTTAATCCGATATCTGGCAATTCTTTGATTATCTTCCCGGTAATTATGTCATGTCCTGGCGCTTTTTTTGCGCGTACTTCATATTTTATAACATGCTTGACGCATTGAAGTCAAATTTTGACATAATAGTTTTCTTTATGTTCCGTACTATCTAATAAATTATGAATGTGACTTTCTTCTTCAGGGGAACACATCCTTTCCGCTGGTGTAAATACTTCCTTGAGATGTTTCGCCAACTCGTTTGATTTCTCTCTGGTAGTTTTTGCCCATTTATCGTCAGCCGTTTTGATGGGCGGTATGGATATTTGGGGCCGTTTTAGTTTTTTTGTAGCTTTCCATAGAGAATAATCTGTAGCGTCGGTTGCTGTAAGACCTTCCAAATAGGATTGAATCCCTTTATTTTTCCATTCACATAGGATATTTTTAATATCTCTTATTGCTTCGTTCAGTTTTCTCTTGAGTTCCTTGCTTCGAGTATTTTGCCATTCTTTACGAATGCGTCTTTTTTCATGTATTTTTTCCTGAATCCAGCAGGGAAAATCATCTGTTGAGTGTGGTTTTTTTGACATATTGGGCGTGGCTTTTTTCACTGCGGAATGAATTTGATTTTGAAAGTGAATAACTGCGGTGTTAAGTTGGTCTTCTGTTTTCAATGGTATATCACATTTCAAATTTTCATTTAAGATATGTCTAAAATATTCCCAATCTGTGTGACAGTTACCGAGTGTAAATTTACTGGGTTTGATAATTGGTTGTAGCAAGCTGTATTTAATAATAACAGGTGAGTGATCTGATGACAAATCGAGGCAAGATTCTGCGCTCAGTCTTTCGATTGGAATTCCTTTCACTACGCAGAAGTCTATGAGGTCCGGTGTTTTTCTTCTATCTGTAGGCCAGTATGTTGGTTCACCAGTCGATAGATGAGTCAACTTGTTGTTTGCCATACTTTTATACAGTTCTCTCCCCCTGGGTGTGGCCAGTCTAGACCCCCATTGTTGGTGTTTGGCATTGAAGTCCCCACCTGCGATGAATTTATCCGCTTCAAGTGTTCTGAAGTAATCATCAAAATGTTCTCGTTTAATCGAGTGTTTGGGTGGGCAGTAAATAGCCGATATATATACATAATTATTTGTATCTCCGACAGCAATTGTGGTTGCTTGGAGAAAGTCTCGATCATATTTTCCAGTGAGATGATGTTTCACAGTGTTTTTAATTATCACCGCTGTTCCGCCATGCGCAGTTCCATCGGGGTGATTCGTCGTATATATAATATACATGGGAATTTTTATGTAGCTTTTTTCGGTAAAGTGTGTTTCCGATATAAGCATTATGTCAATGTTTTTTTCTTTTAAAAATAATTTTATTTCTTGGCTATGTTGTCCAAGACCGTTGGCGTTCCAAAGACATATTTTTAATAATGGAATCATTTTTATTTAGGACAAGAGCTGCCATGATCTGTGTCATGTTGTCCATGGTTTTCATGACAAGCTCAATGAGTTTGTCCATTTTAATTATTAAATTATTTATAATATTGTCTTGTGGTTTTTCGGGAGTTGGCTCGATATTTTTGGTGGCTTGAGCATACGACTTTGGCATGTCATTAGTTTTGAAAGTTGTAGTGTTAGTCAAGTTGTTTGTCTGTTTTGAAATTATTTTCTTTCTTAATACGGGGAATTGGCTTGTTTGTACCTTTTGCGTGTTTCGCAACCTTTATAATTTGCTGGGTGATTCCCGTTGCAGTTGACACACTTCACATTGTTGTCTCTTGTTGTTCTGTTGCAATCAGTTGTTGCGTGCTCACCTGCGCACTTTACGCAACGCGGAGTCCTGTTGCAATATTTCGTGGTGTGTCCGTATCTTTGACACTTTTTACATTGTATGACCTCTTTTTGAGGTCTTGGTGGCTCGATTACGACTTTACACCTAAGTATGGTGTCAATTTTGAAAATTTCTTTGTTATTCTCTTTTTGTCTCAATTCGCAAAGAAACATAGGCAGTGGGGGTTTGTTTGTTTTTTGCAACATGTTTGTTATTCTGATAACATCATGGCCGTGACTTGCGAGCTCTTCGCTTATTTCGGCGATATCTGCCGTGTGGTGAAGGTTTTTTATTATAGCCTTATATGATCGGCTTTCTTTCGTCTGATACTAATGAAACTCGGTATCTCTATTTTTTAAACCTGTGATTACAGGTATATATTTTTCAGACTTAGTGATCTGTATTTTTACTTGGGTTTTACCCAGCTGTTTAATGTAGTATGCTCCTTGAGCCACTTGCTCTAAGAAGTCTGTCAGTGGTTTGATGTTCTCTACTGCGTGCACAAATATAGGTGGTGGCTTTGGCGTATTTTTGCCAATCGCCTGCTCCTCTTGTTTGTCTTCTAATTGTTGAAAGCGATTTGCTGTTGGCACAGCAAGCCAGTTCTTATTTGGGCATGCCTGTTTGGCTTTACTGGCATTCTCCGGACTGGATATTCTCTTTGTTTTCGTCGGGGCTTTGATCCAAGAATCTAGCGTATTTGTAGTCGATGCGGCAACAGGACATTGATAATCCAGTTCCATTGTCTTGTATATAGTGTGGAGAAATTACAGTGTAATATAAGTGAACAGTATGATACCGGACAGGAGAAATCGGAGCAAGACCGGTTTGGTGGTTGTGTCACTTGTGCACTCGTCACTTTCGAACTTGCGACACCATGCGGGAGCACTTTACTATACGTCTTTACTCAACGGTGGTATACACGCAACTGAATTTTGCATATAAAATTAAAACCTGCTCGACCCTTACTTTATTGTTTTTGTCGTGGAATACCTCATGAATGTTAAATTTATTCCGATAAAATTGAATTTACGTTAAAATCGATACTGAAATTATAAAATAATTAACGATCAGCATATATACCATCGTATTAAGAGAGGATTTTAATTCCAATTACGCAGAAACATCGATAACTAGATTTAATTTTTTAACTGTATTACGAATGCAGGCCTGTGGATATTTGACATTCTACTATATATTTTATAGAGTTTTCGTTTGTGTGTGGAAACAATCCACCGAACAAACAACCGGTGGAATTGAATTTGTTTAGTTCAGTAGGGAAAGGGAGAAAAGCAACTGTTTATTGATTCAAAATTAACAATACAGCCGGTGATGGACAAAAACTTACAGCCTTTCGGAAATACAAACAGAGGCGCTGAAAAATTTACATCATTCAAGAATTTCAAATTGAATTTACCCAACGATTGTCGCTTAAAAGATAAACCGGACTTTCAAGCGACAGAATTAATAGGAAACAAATTTTAAATTATAAAGTAAATTGATGACATATTCAATAGAAGAAAATAGGCTTTTTTGTACTAAACTAGATGAAGGTGTATTGAATTCAAATAATAACTTCGTTATACCAATCGCGTCATGCAGGATTCGAACCTGAGTCTTTGTGGGTTGATTCCAGACTACACATTAACCAATAAGCTTCTTCGTGCACAAGTTTCTATTTAACTTACATTAATATCTTTATATCTTTCACATTGTACCATCTTTTATATGTTTCTTATTCTTTTATTTTATATGTTAATACTTTTCTATATTTTTTTATGTTGATCTGATGAGTGCTGCATTATCATATTTGCGACTTCGTATCCCCCGTAATGCTATAGTGGTACTGCAGTATAATATATTAAAAATAATTATATAATATTAAATAAAATGAATTATTTTTTAATGTATCAATAGCCCCGTTGGGGCAATTGGTTAAAGTGTCAGTCTGCAATAAATTAATAAAGATGCAGGTTCGAGTCCTGCATGACGCTATTAGTATAACTAACATTTTTTTCAGTATTATTACAATTTAAGCCAGTTTATAATATACGTTCTAATCAGTTCTGCTGATTTTTTAATTGAAATAATAAAATTATCTTAGTTCATGGGGTGTTATTGGTTCATAGTTTGGAATAAAAATTACCTTGGTTATTATAATAACAGGTGGGGCAATGGTTTTTTTTTATTTTTGTCCCATACTTAATATAAAGTATCTCTAATTTCACACACAATTTTATTCTCAAGTTAGTTATAGGTAAAAATATTTATATATTCTGTACACCTACGTTTAATTCATAAGATTTTTGTATTATATGAACAATGTAGAATTCAAATTAAATAAAGAAATTGTAATTTAGTTAAAACAAAAAAAGTCCAATTTGATTGCACGCCATGTTGGTTATGTGACGTTTAGATCAGTTTCGCCCCAACCAATTGCATAATTAGCCCCAATTTTAAAATTGATTTATAATACGCCACAAGAACGAGCCAAAAGAGTGAGGAAACTGATCTAAACGTCACATAACCAAGGTAGCGGAAACTTTGTCACTTATGCACATGTAATAATTATGCCAGATTTAACAGGATGAACGTCCCGGTTAATTCATATTCAGAATGTGTGTCTCTTTAATATGCGATGGTGAGGATCGCCAAGTATCCACCACAGAACCCGAGGGAAATTCGCCCAACGTTTTCACAAAACCCTTTGACTTAAATACACACAGATATTCAAACAGTAAGCAAAATAATACAACCGATTCGATTTCGTCACCCGTCTGTTTACCGTTGTGTAATAATATCATTGTCCCCGTGACAAAGTCCTCTTACTCTATTCGATTAAATTCACACCGAACTAATTGAAGGTCTTAAGTATACAAAACTGGGAATTCTAATGCAGTGGGTATGTAATCAAAAGTTTACAGACTTAATTTGTTATATAATAATTGCGTTACAGTTAAATAATAAAAATTGACATTATCGTCATTATTAAGTTAAGTTCTTAGACTCTTCAAATGTATAATATTATCCAAGAATTATTCCAAGTCCAAATTATGTCGATTTTGAATTGATTTGCGTCACCTACATATTTTTCATATATAAAGTTATTAAATATTTTTTTTAAATTGTAAAGATTAAAAAGTATCGAAAATATGAATCTTATATTTTGATTTTACGTATAAATTATATCTCAATGGTCAAAAGCGCAAAAGTCTAAAATCTTTCGTTTTTTAATTGATATAAAGCTTTTGATTGAAAGTTATTCAACAAAATTTTCAAGATTGTAAAGATTTTTAATTCAGTTTTCTCAAAAAATGAGTGGATGTTATTGGATTTGCGCTCTTGACCATGGATTTCAAGAACAATCTGATATTGATAGGCTTATCGCTTTTACAAAAACAATTTATAATTTCGTTATATATAATGTTAAAATCCGATATACGAAGGTCCACACAGAAGGATAGTCCAGCTGGTATGTTTTATGTAAAAATAATACTTAAAACGTAAATATTTCAATGAAATATAACACTATCTGCTATTTCAATAAGGTGGCGTCAGTTTCGAGTGTTGTGGTGAAATTTGGCCGCTGAAATAATTTGCTTTGAGCAATGTTCCCCTTTCTCCCGGTTGCTCCAGCACGACCTACGACTATTTATTATGCGAGAGAGTGTCTGTTTTTATCGTCACGTCTTTGCTAGTGGCATTCTGGAGAACGTGGATTTAGTCCCGGTCTTGAGTATGCTGGCTAATATACAATACTAACGAATACCTCGTCATTATACTCATTTTATATATAATACAATATTAAATAACAAACAGGATATCAGATCTGCATTTATTATTAAATCGCGTGTGTGAACTATAGAAAATATTTCAATGGGAACAACGATTAACATTTAATTATATTAATTTGTAAACTATACACACATTTATTTATATTGGATAAGCCCCGCAATTTTTGTTGTGACTATTATTTCAAAAGTAAAAAAAAATACATATTAATAAACTGATTAATGCTATGAAAGCAACTGTTTTGAATCTTGAATGAATCCGGACAATATTTCTCCCAAATCAATGAGGCCTTATTTAAAAAATATTAATATTTCATGAAATTTGTTATTATGTTAAAAAAACTTGTTGTCACACTCGATTATGATTATTTTTAGTTTTTGTCACAGATGGGTTTTTGTATTTTTTCCCCATATATTGTAATGATTATTTTATTTATTAATAATCCTCATGTTAAAATAAGTAAAAAGATCATGTCTGTAGGTTTAATTTAATTCCTAATATATATTGTATCATAGTAATTATTGGATAAAGAAGTTGTAAAACTAAATTTATTTTTAGTTGAGGATATATTTGAATAACTTAATTTTGTATTCGTATATTATATGTATATTTGCGTTTGTATAGATGTGGATATTTGTGAGTGTATTGTTAATTACATAATGTTAATTTATTAGTGCGACTTTGGTCACTGCTTGTGTGCGTTTTTATATATAAAAGAACTAATACACTCACAAAACACTTATTAACAGGCGTAGTCAGCTGTCACCCAAGAATAAGCTACTTCTTTATAAATCAATTATCAGACCGATTCTCTTGTATGGATGCCCAGCTTGGTCTACTGCGGCAAAAAGTCATATTAATAAAATTCAAATTGTCCAAAACAAGTGTCTTAAGATGGCCTTAGATCTTGAACCTGGCACATTTCTTAAAGAAGTCCACGAGGACATTAAGTTAAAAATGATCAAAGCAAATATCGCAGATTTGAGTAAAAACATTACACTAAAATGACTAACTTCCCGACTAACCCAATCATAAGACATGTAAATAAAACCAAATATGTCTCGAGGAAACGTAAGTTCATTTTACCAATGAACTTCCAAAACTGATATTATTTTTAAAAATAAAATAAAATTTCCAATAATCCACTCAACTCAAATTTGGTTTTACCCAAACAAATTGTTATTTAGTTTTTAAGCATTATATATTTTGTAACTGTTTTGTTAATATTGCTTTTATCGTTGTTATTATTTATTAACCTTCAAATTTGTAAATGGGTTTTTATTTTTTTTCCCATTCTTTCTATAATTAAATACTATTACTCATGTCAAATTTAAATAAAACATTCTCATGTTAGTTATAGGTAAAAAGATGTAAACACTCTGTACACCTAAGTCAATTTCCAAAGATGTATTGTTCTATCAATCAATGTAAAAACTTATGTTAATAAAGAAATTGTAATATACACTCACAAAAATCCACGACTCACACGCTAACGCCATTAAACATGTGGAAAACTCCGTTGCATATTTACTGTTGAAAACTTTTAAATAATATAATTAACTCTTTACTATTAAATAATGTTAAAAGTTATACTAGATGGTACTGTAAACATCGTAGTGGGGGATGAAGTACCGGCAAAAGCCAGGGTGCTGAATTTGCATTGAGCTGATAACGCGGGGGCATATTTCATGAGTACGTCAGCTCAAACTTTCAGCTACAGATTAAATCAACCCACGATCCGAATACAGATAACTGCTTCCATATATAACTATACTTCAATATCATCGACAACTTTTAGATCATCTCCGTTAATCGAGAACCGTGTGTGTTTTCATTACGTGACTCCATCATATATTCCTCGCATGCCATTATCGAAAACAAGTAATAATCGTTCAGTCATGCTACCGCGAACAATCAAATACGCATTAATACTAATGATATTAAAAGAGCATATAATATAATACCACTGATAAATAACTTGATATTTATCATAAACTTTTAATGGAAAGGGTACGAATACGCCTTTTTATAATGTGAATTTTCGCTACATTTGATTTGAGTTAGGGGCACCACACATATTCAGTTTAACTATCAGTTTAGAATGATAAGTCAATACTGAACGTGTGTGGCTTCTGATCAGTCCTTCAGTTGACTGAACAGTTTGACTGACAGTTAAATTAAACGTAAATGTGCTTGGGGCCACTTACACACTTTAACTCACTCATAAGATGTCTAGTTTATAATAATCATATGGGCATGTTTAATATAAAATTTGTTAAAATATTATAACAAACAGTTGTATAAATAATAATAAAATTAAGAATAATCCAAGTTTACTCTTAATCCAAATTATTTCTTGGATTGTCAGGTACATTATTAATTCGGTTAAAGCTTTCTGCCGATGAAGCGTGTAACTGTAGTAATTAAATAAATCAAAAAATAATGAATGATGATGAAAAATAAATTAAGCAAGACAAGTAGCTAAATATAATAAAATATTGGATGAATATTTAAATGCATTTGAAAATAATATTTACAAGTAGTAGTTACAGGCGGTAGTAAATGTATAGAATGATTTATAATTGTGGTGAACAATTTGTATTATTAGTTAATTAAATACAGAAATCAATGAAACTGGAGAAATTTATGATTATTTTGTTTATATTTGTATAAAATTTTATTTATTATAGTACTTGTTTTCATTAATTAAATCAAATTATAAATATATTTAAACAGTGAATACATTTTAAGGCATTTTTTAAAATAATATTTACAATAACAAGCAATGCGGTAGTAAAATGAACTGAAAAATTTATAATTAAATACAAAAATGAATTAAACATGAGAAATATATGCTGATTTCATCTATATTTGTTTGTACACAATTTTATAATGTATTATAGTGCTTTCTTTCATTAAATTAAAATTATACATTTATAAATTACCGAGTAGAACAAACATTCGAATGTTTTTTTAGTATAATAAACACCAACTCATATCATTACTTAAAATATACAAATGAGGTAATTTTAGAGGAATGTGAAATGCGAAACACACTTGATAAGATAAAAAAAGTTGAATATGTATTTTGTAAATAAATGAGATGCTTTAATGGATTTTTTTTTTTTTTTGACACGAGGCGACGTAATGTTCGTCACATTTCCTGCTAACAAATTCACAACCCATGTTTATATTATAGGCTGTTGCAATTTCCGGAATTTGGATTTAAAAACATAAAAACCGACACACTTTGTATTTGTGTATACAAAGCGACAGACTTCGGATGTGTGGACACGTGAGATTAAAATTACTGACAACAAGGCTTAGCACTGATGGAGGCGAATTCTCTTTTTTTATTATTCGTATTTTACCCCTCGCTTTCTACACGCCATATTTATTTTCGCTTTGTGACATTTCCATTTCGATTCGTTTTGTTTTGTGTCAGCAAATGACATACTCTTTGGAAACGGATCCCCCGTCATTAACAGTCTACCGCTAATGACTATTTGATTATATTTAAGATATGGAATTAAATAGTGATGAAAATAAATGTTTTTTAAGGATGAATGTGTGGTGTTCAATTACTGTTAAAGAGTGAAATTTCGGATGGGTTGGTCGTTGTAAAAGCATTGTAGGCCATTCCGTTGCGGAACTTTGAACAGTTCATTTATCATTCACGTGTCATAACTGAAAGTGGCTTTGTTGCTACCACATGACTTTCTATCCTTCAAATACACATACTACCTATAAACAAATCTATTGTAATGCTTAAAATATAAAGATGTTATTACGAACAAGAAGGCTCGAATTATAAATAATATACAAAACATATTCATGCAAAGGAGAGGGGAACCGAATGGGATAAAATTAAAAGGGAGTTGTATCGAGTGTTATTTATGCATATTATACTATGGGGGTAATAAGGGTCTTAAGTTTACAAGATTCACATTCCCCCATAAGAATTACCTCACCCTTGGTAAATTCACATAATCTATGCAAAATTATATGGAGACTTGCCAAAGAATAATGAAACTGAAAAGTTTCCCCAACAATTACGAAAATAAACACGACCGAACACAATACATCATAAATAAATTATTAGATTATCAGTTGTTTGAATGATGATAAATTATTATAACGCTTTTAACGGATTTACACATTTTCTTTATTTTAATTTAATAATCAAACATGTTTATTTCTTCATTTTATGTAAGAACTTGTAATACTCATAAGTATAAATATATGTAAATAAAAAACAAATACCAATAATTTTGCACAAACAAATCCCATACATTTAATTTCATTAGAACTATATTATTTATTTTATATTCAATAAACGCCTATAATTATTCAAAAAAATAATGATATGAGCATAATAAAAATTATTATAACACACCGGTTAAAAAATAAATATGATATAAAATAATGTTTGGTAGGGAGACTTAATTTTATAAGACTTTTCATCGATGGACGCACTTTTTTAACATTCACCACAAGATTTTATTGCTAATTGCTTATTTCATTTAAAATAAAATATATTAAAAATAAAGCCAGATAGTTGTTTATTGTGATTATGACAATTTTAAGTTAGTTATTGATGAAAAAATATTTTTAAAGTACAATACAATGTGAAGTGTTTAAAATTAACCCCAATTTAATGCCTAACCTTGTATGTTTGAATCATTTAGCAATGAATGCGCGGGAAATTGAAAATAAATAAGCTGGTATGTATATTGTACGAATGAATTTTAAATAATAATCCATTTTAAAGGTATAATGGTAATGCAATGTTGACCGCATATGAGTAAGAGACGGGATTAGTTGAAACGTGGCGTGTGGCTTAATAGTGTCGTACTATGGGATTATCTAAGCGGCTGCTTCTTCGCCAAGCCGGTCTTATCTCACACCCTAAATATATTAAATCAACCACAAACCCACTAAATACCTTCAGACCTGCTTCTGTGGTCAACTGCGCACTCGAGGAATATAATTTGAATCATTTCAGTGAAGTGGAAGTCAGTGCAAAGCCACCGAGACAACTTTAATGCACTAAATAATTACTTCAGCACTTCATATTGTGGACATTCATATTTTCGATGTCAAGGTAATAAATGAGGCGTGATTCATAGTTGGCATTTACATACATTGCTCAAATATTTAGATAAAATAAATATATTTTACTAAGCAACACAATTTGAAAACCAGTTAATTGTATACGTCCAAATCTGTTCCTTTCATTTTTAATTAGATAATTTAAATAATAATAATAGGCTGGTTGTTTCATTCGCACAATACACCCCGATTTTATAATGGATTGATTTACACCACAAAAAGAGCAAACATATTGACGAAACTGGTCGAAATTAAAGGAAAATGATCTAAACGTCACATAACTCAATAAAAAAAATAGCGGGACTTTGACTCCACCCATTATTATTAAGATCATTTGTATTATTTTTCTTTATTTATTTTATTTCATCATTATTACGTCAAATTTGATAAATTATTATCATTACGATTTATTTATTCTGTAAAATTTGTATTAATCCAATCGATAAAAGTCAATGATTTTTACTCTTTGCAAAACTATCATAAAAAATCTACCTTCTTATTCAAAATATGCATTTCTATAGTCATTCGCGAAATTTAGTAATATTATAATACAACTAAAAATCACTCTTTGGTGAATTTATTTGTTGAAAAATGTCACTTAATAAAACATGGTCCCTGGTGAAATGGCATTATTTATGCATTCACAATTTAAAGTTACCTATTTAAGTTTTAAGCATAACAGTCACTAATTATACTTGCAAAATAACTTATTTACTATATGTGCGGTTTGAAGTTAAATAATGTAGTAAAGTAGCGTAATGCAACAGATGAAAAGCCCCTCTCGCACTATTTTATGACTGAGTTAAGGGTTAAACCTAGTTAATGAACTTTGACCGAACCCAACGCATTAATTAAACCGGGACTCGATTTAAGATCCACTATGTGGAAAACACAGTACCACTTACCTCACCTTCGCCATCGTATAAGTAATCACCATAAGTAGATTGTTGACTCACCTGTAAAATAAGAGAGATATTTTTAGAATGATTGATTGCGTTGAGAATAATGCTAGGGCAATTTCATATACACAAAATTTCACATTTTGAAGAATAATGTCTATGCTTTACATGATGTATTTTTGAATTCCCAACAGGCATTATTATTATCTGCACCCTGATATACATAAGTGGTGTTCATCCCCATCTCGTTCGACAAATAACTGTACAGCTGGCAAATAAGGGATCGTTTGCACCCTCTTCATCAATTATTTAAAATTTAATTTCGATCTTGTCACCCTATGTGAAAAAACGAATTAGACTACTCCGTGTCATTCGGTGGAACGACCCTAAGGGTGGCGAGAAATCGTAAGGGTGTCTTTATTAAATACCCTGAATAATTATTTGTTGAATATTAGAGACTAGTCATGTGAGGATTTATAAAATGTTTTACTGTATTTATGATATTTCTTGCGTGCTTCGAGGTGAGTGGCTGTGCTTTGACCTATAAACGGTATTTCGATTGACAGCGAGTAAAGAGGGATTAAATGGGTCAAGTTAATAAGCTGAAAGGACGTGTAGTATATAATGATTTCTAAGGTTAATATGGTATGATCCTTGTAAATGACCGCAAGTGGCCCGCGGTATCTAAGCAGGCTTCCAGGTTTCCCAGATTGTTTGCGGCCCATCGAGCCGGTTTATTATCAAAGGCAATTAGTAAGATAATGGTCGTGAAAGCAAATCAAAGCGACTACTAGTCTAGCCAAGTACTGAAATGCATTCTGGTTTGAAGCGAGTCTATCCACAATGGACTCGGAACGACCACGTTTTTCTCTATTCTCTTTACTCGCGCCTTTCATCCCCTTTCTTTCTTTTCATTCAACATCTCAATACTAAACTTGAATAGAAGCTGACTTTGGCGTACTATAGTTGTGAATATTGACAAAGACATCTGCTCGTAAGTAGCTATAAGTTCACTTACTCACGACTAAATGCAGTCGAATGTTTAACGCACAAACAAATATTTACAATACAATAATAACCCCATAAAATGTGATTACATAATACATATATATTCATTTATTTATATAGTGAAAATCATATAATAATTTTTTATCTCATCTATACCTCCTTTGAATAGGCTACAACGACATGGAAACGAATTTGCGCAACTGGTTGAACTCTTTTCCACCAATTCTGCCACCTAGAGGACTTGTTTAGGAGCGACCTTATATAGTAACATATAAATGATTGCTTCCCACACCTTACCTTATTTTATTTTATATACATTCTATTTATACATTTTAACATAATACTATAATTTATTTTTATATATAATACTTTTCATTTTTGTTATAAACCTTTTTATTATTATTATTTTTGTCCTGTCATTAAAAAAGCTCTTAAGAGCGTTGAGATGCAAATAAATATATATGATAAATGTATATGTCGCTAGTAATATTAAGCGAAATATAGATTCTTTTTCTCTTTTTTTATATACTAGAACAAAAAAAGTGGCTTTTTAATCGGGGCCATTTCCAGCATGCCTAAAATTTAACATTATGTATTTTTTTATATTCTAGAGTAATAGCTCAGGGGGTACGGCGAATGGGGTTAATAATTAAAATCCTGGTCAAGTATAAAAAAAATGATTTGATCGGTGATTACGACTGGGATATAATATGAAGAAAATCCCGATCAATCATCTTGACTAAATATTGAAGTTTGACATCGTATTTTATAAAATTGTTAGTAAAATTATGAAAATAGAGTCGTTACGCAAGTTAGGGTAGTCGGCAGTGAATAGAGGTGCGATATTATGCATGCAAAGAGCCTGATAGTCGAGGGGAGCATATTAAAAATGTGCGAATAGCGCTATTTTTATAGTGTTCTGACACAACAGAGAGACGGTGAATAATAGATATGGGCTGTCAAATACTTTGTAGGTAGAGAGTGTGTTCCCCGTGGAAGAAGAGGAGGTGTAGTAGCGTGAAGGCTCCTACGGGATAGTAAGGCGAGATATACGGCGAGCCTTAGTAACATATTGCCGGTGTTATGCTTGCCGCGAACAACCTACTACTACAAGAATCTATACACTGATTCCAAACTCGATTTTATATGTGAAGTGTCTCTACAAAACTTTGCCGACATATGTGTCGGATGTAAATTTGTACAGCCAACATGCTTCTATTGATAAATTCGAACGATGCACGGAATGTTTATTTATTACACATGGATAGTGATAAAACAACTAACACATATTACTACTACCTAAATGTAGTTATCAAGGAATAATCCTCCATAACTAATTTATTTATATAGAGCTTTACCAAGAGGGATCAACAAAAAAATATTCCAGTTTTGATAATGTTTATTTATTTATTTTCGCCCCGAGGAGCTTTTTATTTTAGAGAGGGTTTATATGGACACAACAACGTGTTTATTGTCTGTTGGTGATCTTAATAATTGCCTCAGTATTTACCTTACAATCAAGGAAATTTGACTAAACTTGGATCAAGATGATCGATCGGGATTTTATTAATAATATTCCCGATCTCCCAGTCATAATAACTTTATTTAAAAAATCTTGACTTAAGTGGGATTTGAACGCATGACCACAGTATTTGTAGCCACGTTTCTTATCCTCTCAGCTATTACGCTGGTTTAATGTTGTTTTCTTAAAAAAAAGCGGAACTCGTTTCTTTGACTATGAAAAGAGGCTGGATTGAATTTTCACGTGAAGCCTCTTGGGCTTTCACGCGAGTGCCCTTTTGAAAAGATTTCACTTGGGCTTTAGAGACACATAAAGCCTTTCGTAGTCATCTCGTAGCTTAATCAAGTATCTGACAATACATGCAGCACACGGTAAACACTTTTGGTACTTGTTCGATTATTTACATACAAGAAGACAAACTTAATGGTAGTAGTATACCGTAGCCCTCGTAATATATACTGCGTCCGCGCAGTTAACAATGGTTGACAACGGCCAACCAGAGCTTTTAAGCCCTAAAATGCAATTAAATACTCTTGAGCCAGACGACACGTTAGCTTTGCTATTGTTATTTTCACACTAGCTGTATTCGGTACTCCCTGCAGAAAGTACTTGTAAAAGTTGAACATATACGATTATTTTTTAAATACCCTATTGTCATAGAGACAATTTTGATCATATCAACTATTTCAATTTGTCCACTGGTATATATTTGTAGTGAAGTGTGCAAAAGCTCAAGTCGTCGTTGGAAACCTATTATCATTACTCAAGTGGATATATTTCCTAGCGTCGCCGTCACTCTAGAAACAATAAAAATTCACGGCAGACATTTTACTGTGTAAACGCGAAATTTTACTTTACAGGACATTGTTCTATAAGAAGGACAGGGACTAAACTTTACATCTAATCGCCCTTTTGTGACGGTCCTTTTCTTTTTGTTGTGTCTCCCAGCAGAAAGTTTTTAAGGTTATGATGCCGCATAATTGGAGTTACAGTCGGCAATTTGCGTTGTCGAGCCTTCTTGTATATTTTCTTTAAAAATGTATACACGTGGGGACGAGGGAGAAGCGTGTTTCTTGGTATATTTATTGAATAGACGTTATTTCCTCGGGGACGGTGTAAAATAAATCGGCTTGCGTACGCACACACGCGCATAAGAATAAATGAGGGAAGCTAATTTATTCCCTAAATAAATTACGACAACGTGAAATTAGCCAACCACGATGTCGTTAACATTAAATTAAACGCACGATTTGAGTAACCGCCAATTATTCTAAAGGAATGCAAGCATACCACATATTTTAGAAATTAATTATATATATTATATGTATATATTTATTTCAATTTGACATGTACGGTATAGAAATGCACGGTACGGGGGTGAAATAAAAATTACCGTCTTCGTAGCATCGTCGTAGTATCGTCGTAGCAGGCTCAGCTTTGGCAAGCTCATCTCAGCTACTATAGCTCTATGCTTTGCTTTCCACTACCAACTTGAATAAGGCAACCGTGGATCTCGTGCATTCCCTTTCCCGGATCTATGAGACTCACACGAGGATTCCATTTCGTCCACTTAAATGGCCTTTTATCATGCCCACCACCACCCCCTTGGCCACCCTCTCTTACACACATATAATGTACCAACTATTTCCATTTAACTCTTAGACACATGAAGAATAGAGCTCAATATTTACTGGGTTGAAAAATGCCCTTTGTGTAACTGGAAGCATCTAGTATAAAAATTAGAATATACTTTATTTTATTACAATTGAAAGTAGGCATTCATAATTTTATATACTGCTTAAAAACACGGTATATTCTGAGCTCAGTTGCGTGTATACCACCGTTGAGTAAAGACGTATAGTAAAGTGCTCCCGCATGGTGTTGCAAGTTCGAAAGTGACGAGTGCACAAGTGACACAACCACCAAACCGGTCTTGCTCCGATTTCTCCTGTCCGGTATCATACTGTTCACTTATATTACACTGTAATTTCTCCACACTATATACAAGACAATGGAACTGGATCATCAATGTCCTGTTGCCGCATCGACTACAAATACGCTAGATTCTTGGATCAAAGCCCCGACAAAAACAAAGAGAATATCCAGTCCGGAGAATGCCAGTAAAGCCAAACAGGCATGCCCAAATAAGAACTGGCTTGCTGTGCCAACAGCAAATCGCTTTCAACAATTAGAAGACAAACAAGAGGAGCAGGCGATTGGCAAAAATACGCCAAAGCCACCACCTATATTTGTGCACGCAGTAGAGAATATAAAACCACTGACAGACTTCTTAGAGCAAGTAGCTCAAGGAGCATACTACATTAAACAGCTGGGTAAAACCCAAGTAAAAATACAGATCACTAAGTCTGAAAAATATATACCTGTAATCACAGGTTTAAAAAATAGAGATACCGAGTTTCATTCGTATCAGACGAAAGAAAGCCGATCATATAAGGCTATAATAAAAAACCTTCACCACACGGCAGATATCGCCGAAATAAGCGAAGAGCTCGCAAGTCACGGCCATGATGTTATCAGAATAACAAACATGTTGCAAAAAACAAACAAAACCCCACTGCCTATGTTTCTTTGCGAATTGAGACAAAAAGAGAATAACAAAGAAATTTTCAAAATTGACACCATACTTAGGTGTAAAGTCGTAATCGAGCCACTAAGACCTCAAAAAGAGGTCATACAATGTAAAAAGTGTCAAAGATACGGACACACCGCGAAATATTGCAACAGGACTCCGCGTTGCGTAAAGTGCGCAGGTGAGCACGCAACAACTGATTGCAACAGAACAACAAGAGACAACAATGTGAAGTGTGTCAACTGCAACGGGAATCACCCAGCAAATTACAAAGGTTGCGAAACACGCAAAAAGGTACAAACAAGCCAATTCCCCGTATTAAGAAAGAAAATAATTTCAAAACAGACAAACAACTTGACTAACACTACAACTTTCAAAACCAATGACATGCCAAAGTCGTATGCTCAAGCCACCAAAAATATCGAGCCAACTCCCGAAAAACCACAAGACAATATTATAAATAATTTAATAATTAAAATGGACAAACTCATTGAACTTGTCATGAAAACCATGGACAACATGACACAGATCATGGCAGCTCTTGTCCTAAATAAAAAATGATTCCATTATTAAAAATATGTATTTGGAACGCCAACGGTCTTGGACAACATAGCCAAGAAATAAAATTATTTTTAAAAGAAAAAAACATTGACATAATGCTTATATCGGAAACACACTTTACCGAAAAAAGCTACATAAAAATTCCCATGTATACTATATATACGACGAATCACCCCGATGGAACTGCGCATGGCGGAACAGCGGTGATAATTAAAAACACTGTGAAACATCATCTCACTGAAAAATATGATCGAGACTTTCTCCAAGCAACCACAATTGCTGTCGGAGATACAAATAATTATGTATATATATCGGCTATTTACTGCCCACCCAAACACTCGATTAAACGAGAACATTTTGACGATTACTTCAGAACACTTGAAGCGGATAAATTCATCGCAGGTGGGGACTTCAATGCCAAACACCAACAATGGGGGTCTAGACTGGCCACACCCAGGGGGAGAGAACTGTATAAAAGTATGGCAAACAACAAGTTGACTCATCTATCGACTGGTGAACCAACATATTGGCCTACAGATAGAAGAAAAACACCGGACCTCATAGACTTCTGCGTAGTGAAAGGAATTCCAATCGAAAGACTGAGCGCAGAATCTTGCCTCGATCTGTCATCAGATCACTCACCTGTTATTATTAAATACAGCTTGCTACAACCAATTATCAAACCCAGTAAATATACACTCGGTAACCGTCACACAGATTGGGAATATTTTAGACATATCTTAAATGAAAATTTGAAATGTGATATACCATTGAAAACAGAAGACCAACTTAACACCGCAGTTATTCACTTTCAAAATCAAATTCATTCCGCAGTGAAAAAAGCCACGCCCAATATGTCAAAAAAACCACACTCAACAGATGATTTTCCCCGCTGGATTCAGGAAAAAATACATGAAAAAAGACGCATTCGTAAAGAATGGCAAAATACTCGAAGCAAGGAACTCAAGAGAAAACTGAACGAAGCAATAAGAGATATTAAAAATATCCTATGTGAATGGAAAAATAAAGGGATTCAATCCTATCTGGAAGGTCTTACAGCAACCGACGCTACAGATTATTCTCTATGGAAAGCTACAAAAAAACTAAAACGGCCCCAAATATCCATACCGCCCATCAAAACGGCTGACGATAAATGGGCAAAAACTACCAGAGAGAAATCAAACGAGTTTGCGAAACATCTCAAGGAAGTATTTACACCAGCGGAAAGGATGTGTTCCCCTGAAGAAGAAAGTCACATTCATAATTTATTAGATAGTACGGAACATAAAGAAAACTATTATGTCAAAATTGGACTTCAATGCGTCAAGCATGTTATAAAATATGAAGTACGCGCAAAAAAAGCGCCAGGACATGACATGATTACCGGGAAGATAATCAAAGAATTGCCAGACATCGGATTAAGATTTCTAACCATAATATTTAACGCGATACTTAGAATGGGTAGCTTCCCTAGACAGTGGAAAATAGCAGAAATTATTATGCTACCTAAACCAGGTAAACCACCCGAAGAAGTCACTTCATATCGACCGATAAGCCTCCTGCCAATATTTTCCAAAATATTTGAAAAAATTCTACTGCGCAACATGAAACCAATACTTTTTCAAGAACACATGATCCCTGATCATCAATTCGGTTTCAGAGAAGCGCACTCGACAATTGAACAAGTTCATCGAGTTGTGACGATCATAGATCGCTCCATACAAGAAAAAACTACTGTTCAGCAGCATTCTTAGATATCAGTCAAGCTTTTGACAAAGTCTGGCACCCAGGCCTGCTTTATAAAATCAAAGGAAAACTGCCCAAAAACATGTATGATATTATCAAATCGTACTTGACCGATAGACAGTTTTTTGTTAAATATGACAACGAAACTTCAAATCTTAATACCATAAGATCTGGAGTACCGCAAGGGAGTGTACTAGGTCCTGTACTGTATCTAATATATACAAACGATCTCCCAACAACCGACAACACAACACTGGCTACATACGCTGACGATACCGTCATACTCGCTTCGGACAAAGATCCAACAGCTGCCTCACAATTCCTCCAGAAACACCTTGACGCAATACAGAAATGGCTTGAAGTATGGAGAATTAAAGTAAATCAAACCAAATCGACACACGTGACATTCACAAACAAAAAACAGACATGTCCACCAGTGAAAATTGGTGGGAAAAATATTCCACAAGAAGACTCGGCTAAATACCTCGGTATATACCTTGACAGAAGCCTAACATGGCAAAAACACATTAAGACAAAGAGACTTCAAATGGAACATAAAAAAAGACAAATGTACTGGTTGATTGGCAGACATTCCCAACTCACACTTACAAACAAGCTATTGCTGTATAAAGCAATAATCAAACCCATTTGGACATATGGATGTCAACTGTGGGGGACAGCTAAGGATACTCATATCAGCAGTATCGACAGGTTACAAAACAAGACCCTGAGAGCAATTTTAAATGCTCCATGGTATGTACCCAACTGGGTCCTATTACAGGACTCTAAAACAATGACAGTACGCGAAGAATTGAAAAAATTCAGCGAAACGTACCAAAGTAGATTAAAAAGTCACCCGAACGTACTAGCGAGGGACTTATTGACCGTAGACTACGCAAGACGTCTACAAAAATATAGACAACTTGACTTGCCAGCAAGATTCAAGGACTGACAATGGTGTTTACTTGATAAACAAGTATGAACACTTGAACACTTATAACCTAAACACAACGCCGGGATTGAGTCGTCACTGGACAACCAACCCTCAAGACAATGTGACAACAGACGACGAGTAAGATGTCTCTAGACAGGGTACTCAAAAATATAAATCAAAAAAAAAAAAAAAAAAAATATTCTGAGCAGGTATAGTTATAATAATTGCCACAAAAAACACAATATAATGTACTGATACATTGAAAAAATTTATGTAATTAGCACTTTTATCATCGTAAATGTATTACGTAGAATCCATAATAAATTATCTTAACAGTGCATTATACACCTTCATATATTTTAAAAATATATCTAAATTTTTGTAGAAAATCTGAGAAAACATTCACAAATATTAATTATTTTAACATAAAATTTTTAATAAAGTGTATTTCTGAAAAATTGGAATAACCTCGATACACTGAATTATTTCGCTTTAATACACTTTAATATAATGTTAAAGTATGTAAAATCTCTGATTGGTTCAACTGATTTCACAAAAATATTATATGAATTAATTTTAGTTCTTGATTTATATAAAAATCTCTATTGTTCATTCGGCAATATTGAAAGCAGCCAAAGTGTTTTCGCATTCAATAAAATGTGCTCAATTAGATTCAATCTAAATACATTTAAAATACTTGTTAATAGCTCCTTAATTTTAATATAAATTATTTTTATGGTATTTTGAGTATATTTAAAATAATAGTAGCATAAAAATTATTGAATTAACCAACTACGATCAGCTTTGTGTTTAGGACTAAAAATTGCACCAAAGAAAAACCCTAACCAAGACAGAGATTAGGTCGCAATCAATATCAAATAGAGAGTCACTGTGTAGTTATATAAGGAAGCAATCCATTGTTATTTTAGCCACGATCCAATAATATGAGGCACTGCGCTGATTTTCAGGGCGTAACGTCCGGCATTCCCATCACGACTACATCCCTGCAACTACTACACTTTCCTGAAAAAGACTTACTACATACATACATATACATGTACTAGAGATCTTTATCTATAGCAGAAGGCTTTATATCTGTAAGACTAGCTAGTATATGAATGTGTGATATCTCATCTACAATCACCGGCATCTCATACACGCCACCAACATGCACGAACGCCTCAAATCTTTCGCTTCCGTCATATTATACAACCCAACACATGATCACTACATTTAATACTTTATATTTAACCCATCCCGGCCTGATTGGGATCCAAGAAACACAAAAGATAGAGTTTTTCGTCATAAATACGCTAAAACTTAAGATATTACTTTTAAATTCCTTAAAAAAATACATAATAAAATATAACATGTGATTAAAATTAATCATTAAACCACAGATTATATGTAATAAGGGATTAATTGTGACTATATGCATAACACATGCCTCACACACATATAATTTTGTATGTGTATTATTTGGGAGTACCTCGTAAACAGCGTGTATCTCACCTCACCTACACAGCCATAGAAATCACACATCTATTAGCGCCAGCATCACTTATTTCTCCGTTTTTGTCGATTTAAAATGCTTGATAATTAAAAAAATAATCATGGAATCCTAATTTTAACATAATATACATATATTATATATAAAATCAATTAAATCATTTCATGCAAAAAAAGTATGAAAATATTAAAATTGCAATATTTTTACATCGGGTCCGCAAAAACCCCACATAGCCCGTCGCTCAAGCCTGTATGGGTTAAACGAGGCGTTGAGACGACAATGAGTCAGTTCTATTATAGAACGTTTGGACGAAAATAAAGTTGTTTAATATATTTAAAAAAATCGAGAGTTCTAAAAGCTTCAAATCAAAATTTTATTATTTTTAGTAGAATTAGTGTGGTTTGATAGTATTGTAAAGATGAAGAGTCAAAAGCATCTGGCGTGACATGTCATTTGCAACCAAAAAGATCATTAATCACGCTTTTGTCTTGGAGTGGCCCAAACCCAATAATCCGTGTAATTCCATTGCAAACATTACAGGGGATTCCATGTTTTCAACCTTATAAAAAAATTATTCTCATATAAACTATGCGTTAATCTGACTGCCAGAGTTTTGTATACTATTTTAAAATAAAAACTTAGAACATATCTGTCCAAATCAAATAATTATCTCTTGAATAATATAAATAACGGTAGAGAAATAACGTACATAAGGTAAAGGTAAATAATTTTATTTTGATTTATTCGATGAGATGTGTAAGTAATCAATTCTGTTTATACACAGAGCCTTAGAGCTGATACAATATGTATGGCCAGTCTGGTAAATAACCCTAATATAATATACTATAAGGTATCTTATTACTAATATTTTCCGTTATATAAATTATTTATCCACCAATCACATACGATGTGTATAAAAACTATATTTACGAAGAATATTATTGATTGAATCAAACAAACGATTAATAATGATTCTGTATTCCGTCAACATCATCACTTATCATATATATTAAAATCGATATTTTATTTAATACTATTGTGTATCAGTATACAGCAACGAAGGAGGCAATCGACACGTTATAAATCTTTGTTTTTCGTTAAATTGTTCTTCCAGTTAGTGGTCGAAATTATTGCTTTCGATATTGGAGATTGTGGTTGTCTATAAGTACCACGTGTGCCATTACTATCAAACATATGTTTTATTATATGATTTAGTTACACAATACACTCTTAAATTAATCTTATTATAATCAGTAGAAGATTTGTTATCATTATTTATGTTTATTAAGATAGTGAAGACACCTTTGTGTGTAATTAACAATTAATGCACACTGAAATGATATGCGACGTTCAAACAACACAAAGTAAAAAAACAGATATCACAAATTGACTAAACGGTATTTTATTTTTAGTGTTACGTAGTTTTATTATTATTAAGAGAAAACAGTCGTCTGGAATACCAGAGAACCTACATCCCTGATGGAGCTTTTTTGAGAGGGTTTTTAGACATAACAGCGTGTTAATTGTCTGTCGGATATCTTAACTATTACTAGTTACACAGGTCATCGACAGAGCGGCTCTGCTCGACTTAGAATAATTGCCTGGACTGGAGAATAATTGCCTCAGTATCTACCTTACAATCCAGGAAATCAGTGTAAGCCTGGATCAAGACGATCGATCGGGATTTTATTGATATTATTTCCCATCTTCCAGTCGTAATAACTGATCAAATCAATTAGAAATAATCTTGACTCGAGCGGGATTTGAACCCATGACCACAGTTTTTGTAGCCACGGGTCTTATCCCCTGAGCTATTACGCTGTTATAAAATAATATGTAGAAATAAATATTTATTTTAATGGGTAGAGGAATTCTATGAGTATGTGTATAAATAAACACGGATATGTACTTAGTTATATAATATTGAAGCAGTTTGGTTAGCTACGAGGTTAAAGGTCGATAATAGTAAATCGGTGGTGAGAAGGGCAAGGCAAAGCCATAGGGCAATACTAAAAATAATGATCCATCCATTATCATTTTATTTGATTTTCCGACCATGTAAGACCTACAAATATGATTGATCCCGACAAATATATAATATTTGGGCCCAATACAACCAATCAGTACGATTGCTTGTACGTGCGACCACAGATAATATTTCACCTATATATGACATACATTAATATATGTAGAAAATATACGTGTTAAAGCATGTATATGTGGATTGGTTAACTTGTCGCGATTTAAGAGTTTGGTCGTTTCATGTCGGGTAATAATAGCAGGTTAAGGATATTGAGAGTGAAGCAAGTTTTGTATAAATAGGTCTGTTACAGACAGGTAATTGTCTGACTTGATATTGAAAATTAATACAGAGAATGTACCCTTTTCATCTCGTGACAGTTTCATCTCCGTTCGTTTTCTATTTAAATATCGCAAAGAGGATGGACGACGACTTTCATTCAACCATTATCATTTACGTACTGCCGAATTTAATTTTGTATAAAAAAATTCCATTCAATGAATGTTTTGACAATAAAATATAATAATTACCTGGCATGTGTAAGTAATTTATCAACGAAAAACATAGTGATAGTCATTCAATACAATTTTATCCACATGTTGAATTTATTTTGTTTTCCAATCTTTTAAAAAAATTAATAATATATTCAAAATTAAATACAAAAAAGTACAAAATTGTATATACGAGGCGTTCAAAACCAAATGCACTCAAAAGCTAGATATTTTTAAATCAAATGTTGGGCATAACAGATTCTTTTAAATTGTAATACTCAAATTATAATAATCAAATTATAATGAATTAATTTAATGATGTTTTTTTATGGTTTTTGGGAGTTTTTGATTCTTTATTTATTGCCTCTAAACCATATATACTTTTGATTTTTTTTCAGTTAGTAAAAACCATTTTTTATCAAGTATTTTTTTATTGATTCATGAAAAATGGTAAAGAAATGAACCCATGACACAAATAGTAATCTTACCACATAAAAGTGATAATATGATTGTGTTTCTTCAGGTAAATTGTGTAAAATTTATATTTAACAAAATGTAAATTCCATGAATATAATGTTTTATTTGAATATTGTATGTTCAACCGATTGCATTTATTACTATCGGCATCAAGACAAGTATTTCATTTGAATGGTTTGTTTCTTTTGAATTGGAAACATTATCACATATAACGTCAGAAAGATTACAGCATAGAAAAAGATTACGTTCGCGATGAAAATAGCAAGATTTGGAAATGAGTCTGGATAGAGAGGAAAAAAGGCTAACGCGTTCACAAATAGGCCTATAAATCCATCCGCCATCGAGAGTCCAAGACCACGAGCACTTATTCCGTTTCATATATAAAAAAACCGTGAAAGTGGCTTGTATGATTGTGGTGGAATTGGAGTCAGGACTAGGAATGGTGAATGTAGAAAACAGGGTCCTAAATAACAGGGGGAGGACCTGCGAGTCCTGCGTTGCCTTGATAAATTACTAGACGTCTTGGGTTACTTTTGCTGTGGGTAAACTGAGCTTCTCTGCAACGTATAGCTTTCACAATAAATACATTACTGACTTAAGATAAGCCTTAATTTAAAAAAAAAGTTACAGTAAAATAAATACATAATTTAAGAATATTTCATACTATAAAAACAACCATTTCATTTCGGTGACATTAAGCAATTTTACTAAAAAATATATTAAATAATATATGGATAATAACGAGTAATAATCGGCGATCATAATACGTTAATAAATCAAAAATACGATTGTATTACTGTAGTTGATTATACAGAGATAAGAGTCACCGGAGAGCACAGTTTATCATTGACAATTCTTGTGTCTCAGCTGAACACTGATATATGACAAGTCATACTCTATCATTTTCTTACTTTGATCATTTAATACTATAAGAAATAATGTCATGATTTGACCCTATAAAGAAACCCAATATACAGCTTCTAATATCATTATTACGCAGAATTCCCAATATTCATTATATATGTAAATATTGTGATTCATATCATATTACAATATCTCAAAGAAGTCCACGAGGACAGAGAGTTAAAAATAATCAAAGCAAATATCGCAGATTTGAGTAATAAACATTAAACTAAAATGACTAACTTCTTGACTAACCCGATTATAAGTAATGTAAATAAAACCAAATATGATTCGAGGAAACGTAAGTTAATTTTACCAATGAACTTCCAAAATTGATATCATTAGAAAATGTATCAACTTTGAAATAATTTACTCGATTCAAATCTGGTTTCAACTAATCAATCTTTTATTTAGTTTTAAGCATAACACTTTGTATTTTTTTTGTTAATTATTGTTATTTTTTAATAATCTTCATATCTGTTAATGGATTTACGATACTTTTTATTATTTAATATGTTTTTATTATTAAATATAATCCTCATGTTAGTTATAGGTCGTATATAAGTCTAATTCATATGATGTTTTGTATTATTTGAATTATGTAAAATTTAAATTAAATAAAGTTATTTCAATATATATATTACAATTTCTTTATTAACATAAGTTTTTACATTGATTGATAGAACAATACATCTTTGGAAATTGACTTAGGTGTACAGAGTGTTTACATCTTTTTACCTATAACTAACATGAGAATGTTTTATTTAAATTTGACATGAGTAATAGTATTTAATTATAGAAAGAATGGGAAAAAAATAAAAACCCATTTACAAATTTGAAGATTAATAAATAATAACCACGATAAAAGCAATATTAACAAACAGTTACAAAATATAATGCTTAAAAACTAAATAACAATTTGTTTGGGTAAAACCAAATTTGAGTTGAGTGGATTATTGGAAATTTTATTATATTTTTTAAAAATAATATCAGTTTTGGAAGTTCATTGGTAAAATGAACTTTCGTTTCCTCGAGACATATTTGGTTTTATTTACATGTCTTATGATTGGGTTAGTCGGGAAGTTAGTCATTTTAGTGTAATGTTTTATACTCAAATGTGCGATATTTGCTTTGACCATTTTTAACTTAATGTCCTCGTGGACTTCTTTAAGAAATGTGCCAGGTTCAAGATCTAAGGCCATCTTAAGACACTTGTTTTGGACAATTTGACTTTTATTAATATGACTTTTTGCCGCAGTAGACCAAGCTGGGCATCCATACAAGAGAATCGGTCTGATAATTGATTTATAAAGAAGTAGCTTATTCTTGGGTGACAGCTGACTACGCCTGTTAATAAGTGGATATAAGGTGTTAATAGCCAGATTATTTCAATATACACACACATAATTGGATAGTTTATACCACATATATTGAATGGGCTTCTAAAAATATCCAAGCGTGAGGATTGTTACAATATTGAAATTCGTTATTGTGTTTGCCTATATTTAGTCGTACACAAATATCATCTGTCAGTAAACCAAATACTGATGAAATATGGAATAATTCATGTATTTATAAAATTACTCTTGAAATATTTATTTAAAAAATTAGTGATTTAACATCTATCACCTGTTTGCTTATAAATTAACCTGATAATTATAGTAATCGAGTTGATTATGGTGAGAAGGCTGCGAACGCCAGTCCGTATTATTGTTACACTTATTAATATAATGGAGAAAATGGCGTGAAATATTCCATTACAAGCATTTAATTAAACTGCGGCACGGATATATTTTAATTAAAACGCTTATCTGAAGAGCAGACGACTGAAATAACTAAACTATATTATGAGGCTGAACATAATCTAAAGTGACGCCCGCAAGACAGTTTCAGCTTTTATAACATTTCTCCAATACAATATGTAATTGGATTTTAAATACATTACAAGTATATCTCTATATTTCTTTTATTTGTCATTGAAATTATTATATAAGATTCAAAAATAAATCATTCGGCTTCGGTACATATTTCAGTATATCTAAATCTAAAAAAATACACTTTAATAATTTGTAATACCTTTTAGTTTCATCTCGCTTATTATAGAAGTTCATATTATAAAGAGTGAATTGAGGCTAATTCAATGTGGATAGACCGATACCACTGATTTATTAATAGGCTGGACAACTGTATTTTTAAATCAAGGTGGCCGACCAAGCAGATGAGTTTAACAAGGGCAAAACCAATTGTCTCACTCAGACTCGTCTACTTGATCCATCATATTGATATTTATACATCCAGTTGTATGGCTTGCTTATATATGTATAGACATAAGGCATCCTGATTTTCTGGATTTTTATGTAAATAATGAAGCTTATATTAAATCAGAAAAGGCATTCTTTCAACAATCACGTATTAGTAGGGTCAATCAAGATAATATAATTATTTTTCTCTATAAATACGTCGTTCATTTAAAATTAAAACAATTTTTTCGACGGCTACTTAAGCTGCAATACTGAAAGTAGTTAATCTTTGGAGCTTTTATTTGCTCAGATTAAGATTGGACTGAATAATGTCAGTTAGTTTTGCATAAAAATATCAACAGTGAGATGAAAATGGCAGTTATAAGACATGGCATACCTAATATTTTATGATGAATATTTAGTATAAAAACATCGTTTTCTTTGTTTCCCCTTTTCTTGGTTCAGGAAAGGCGAATAAAACGTTTTGAATTTTCCATGGCTGCACTTCCGTTTGAGTTCTTCTTATAAACGGAGCTCGTTTTTTACGCCCCCATACATATTTTTCCATTTTTACGAGTCCTCCCCCATTGTGTAAGCTCAGATGTCTTTTTCTCTATTGCAATCCCACTTCACTAATAAAAAATATTAACAGACATTTTATGACGCACAATGTATATAAAAATCAAGCCTGAATAACGCTTTGAATCAAACAAACATGATGGATATTGTATTGTGATATATTTAAATAATATATATTTTTATAAATCTTTTACCTTTGAATCAAGGTTAGATACATTATGTAGTGTATTTTAGAATTTCCATGTTCTGCATATTTATTCAAATTAATAATTATACATCCGTATTGTATAATTTGTATAAGATGATCTAATTTTTAATAACTATAAAATTTTTAAAGATATTTTTTTAAACTTTTAACTTATTTTTTTAAATAATTATGGAATTCCATCAAGTAATCAACACGATCAATAAAATATATAGGAATTTATTAAAACTAATTTTAAATACATAATATATAGATAATTACTATTTTTAAAGAGATAATGAGACGTAGTAGCAAGTAATATTTAAGTTGTGTTGATTGTAAATAGTGATAAAATATAATACTCCTATTTATCTTGATTGTTTGTGTGTTTTTCATTTACGACAAATATGGGTTAAAGAAAAGTAAAATTATGTATGCATGCATCTTTAATGTGTTCCCGAGATATTTATTTACGCTCCGAGGAGCTTTTATTTTAGAAAGGGTCTTTTTGAGTGGGTTATTTATACACAACCGTCACCGACTTAATAATCAGTATTTACCTTACAATACAGGAAATCAGAGTAAACCTGTATCAAGACGATTGATCGGGATTTATTAATATTATTCCCGATCTCCCAGTCGTAATAACCGATCAAATCACTTAAAAATTCTTGACTTGAGTGGTATTTGAACCCATGACCACAGTATTTGTAGCCACGCTTCTTATCCCTTGAGTTACTTCGCTGGTACAATATGAGATATGAAGAATCATAAATTATTAAATGTTTTTTTTAATAAAATCAATAAATACTGTGTATACGTTTTTGTAAAATAAATCCTTATTAATTCAGACAATGTGACAAAGGTAGAAGCATTTTGCAGGTACTATCTAATTTGATTTTTCACTATCATACAAAACATGCACGCCCGAGTATTTTTCGACACATTTCCAACTTTTTTTTCTAAGCCCAGAATGCAATTTTGTAACGATGCCTTTTCTGCAATTTCCATTAACGGCTACGCGATGTGGTATTAAAACTAATTTGTTATGACAGTAAAGCAATAAACTCATTGTGTTGGCCGCTTGCCAAACGGTCAACACCTTCGAACCACGTAAATACATACATTATTATTCTGTATTATATTAATTGACATTAAAAAATTGTGTTGAAATTATATTTTTTTTTTTTTTTTTGATTTATATTTTTGAGTACCCTGTCTAAAGACATCTTACTCGTCGTCTGTTGTCACATTGTCTTGAGGGTTGGTTGTCCAGTGACGACTCAATCCCGGCGTTGTGTTGAGGTTATAAGTGTTCGAGTGTTCATACTTGTTTTATCAAGTAAACACCATTGTCAGTCCTTGAATCTTGCCGGCAAGTCAAGTTGTCTGTATTTTTGTAGACGTCTTGCGTAGTCTACGGTCAATAGATCCCTCGCTAGTACGTTCGGGTGACTTTTTAATCTACTTTGGTACGTTTCGCTGAATTTTTCAATTCTTCGCGTACTGTCATTGTTTTAGAGTCCTGTAATAGGACCCAGTTGGGTACATACCATGGGCATTTAAATTGCTCTCCAGGGTCTTGTTTTGTAACCTGTCGATACTGCTGATATGAGTATCCATAGCTGTCCCCCACAGTTGACATCCATATGTCCAAATGGGTTTGATTATTGCTTTATACAGCAATAGCTTGTTTGTAAGTGTGAGTTGGGAATGTCTGCCAATCAGCCAGTACATTTGTCTTTTTTTATGTTCCATTTGAAGTCTCTTTGTCTTAATGTGTTTTGCCATGTTAGGCTTCTGTCAAGGTGTATACCGAGGTATTTAGCCGAGTCTTCTTGTGGAATATTTTTCCCACCAATTTTCACTGGTGGACATGTCTGTTTTTTGTTTGTGAATGTCACGTGTGTCGATTTGGTTTGAT